>JAQGAH010000344.1:0-46515 GCA_034696885.1 Lepidocyrtus paradoxus | reverse complement strand
TATAAAGGATGTGGTAAGCTCGTCCAGTTCAAAAGAGAGAAGTGGGCTTGGGGGCACTATGAGACGGGAAAGGCTACGGGATAAAGTAGCATTCGCGGAGGAAGTTGAAGAACCTTTATCAGTAGAAATAGCTGCCGATGACCCCAATATAATTACAGGTAATATTAAATTGTGTTTCAAAAACTAATAAGTTTTACAATATTTTCTAAATTAATTAAATCTTGTGTTCCGTCCACCTAGATTTCGTATTCTCCGACATAAAATGCTTCAAAACACGACAGAACGAATATTTCGGCGCAACAATCCATATGAAAAGTGGATTCCACTTGCCATATATTCGGGATCGGCCACAGGACCCTTTAAGTTCTGAGGAGTGTAGATTGGACCCCGTAGAAGGGACACGAGGGTCGTACCACATGGCAGTCACGGACTTAAGGGGTTGTGGGGTTGAACAATGTGGGGAGGTAAAGATTCATTCCATTTTACTTAAAACTCCCATATTACATTTCACTGTAAAACTGATTTATACATTGTCTGGTTGATTTTTAGAGCATGTGCTTGACAATGGTCTTCCCCCGAGTTCCGATTTTGGCACTGGCAGATGATGAGGTGACCACGATAAAATGTATCCCACAGAAAAGTACAATCTCGGACACGAAGAGTATTAGCTTCGCTGGAGACACCACGTAAGAATCTGAATTTTACTAATATCTCTTTCTGTGGACCACAGTGGTGTGGGGGTATAATGGAGCAATGTATCTAAAGGGCATCATCTTCACTTACCAGAGACAACCGAAAGTCGTCTTCTACTGTGGAGGGTGGGATTCAGGAATTTGTAGCGGAAGTGGGTGTCTTTCGCCAAAATCCGGGATCTACTAATGGGCTTTATGTGAAAAGGGTAAACTCTGGAGGTGTGGTCCAGCTAGGAGAACCGTTGCAGCTTCGAAGTGTTGTTCGTGGGACAGATGGTACAAAACATAACGAATTTTTTAATATTTAAAGTTAAAATGTGGCCCTGATTATGAATTATGTCTGTTTTTGAAAGGATGGAAGCATTCTAGACTAACTGATGTTAAGGTCTGGAGAATGAGGGATAACCTGAAGCAAAATCTTGATAATTTGGATCCCAATCAGGCATCCGAAGTGATTACGTTGGTGGATGCTCATGGCTGCAGAAATGACGAGTACATTGTACGGAAAAATATTTATTTGGTTTAAGAAAATTAATTGAAGAAAAAATTATTTTTTTTTACTAAAAAACTGTTATTTACTGAATTTTTACTGTTATTCATGTTTTAGGTAATTGCAAACGAGCACCCAATAAGAGATCCAAGAAATGATATGGTTCATCATTTCACCTTCAAAGCATTTCTTTTTCGAGGGCAACGTGTGAATGAGCCTCTTATTGTTACTGCGAGAGTCCACGCATGCCAAGAATTGCAAGATTGTGTCGTAAGTTTAACATATTCAACTTTTAATTTGTAATTGTCTTATTTTTAAAAAACCGAATTAATAATTTTCAACCATCTTCTTTTGTTATCCAGATGGAGTGTGAAGGCACCAGACGTCGGGTTAAGCGCTCTCCCGTTGAGCTCCACAATGCAAGTGCAATTGTCCACGACTTTGACTCTCAACTCGCTCTCCGCGTTGTTGGCTTGAAGGATCACCCCTCGTCCATTCTAGACGATGGTCAGTTTCCTTTCGACTACTCCTCTCAATCATCAAAAGTTCCCAACAAGACAGCTCTCGAACATGGATCAATGTCATGCAATGAGAAAATGTTCGCCTCTGGATTTGGAGGAGGTTGCATAATGTTGCTGATATGTGGTTTGGCATTAGCTCTCTACACTTATGTGAAGCAAGGAAGGATCCATTACAGCAAGAACAAAACATCCTCCTCATCCCCTTGCAGGGGTGGAGCAGGGGCCGCATACAGATATCCACCACCACCTGGAAGGCTAATGCCGTCGGGGAATGCAGGAGGCCCACCGCCATACCAGAAACCCTTACCACCTCCACCAACTGAAAGTCAACTTCCTGTACAGTCCCCTCCCACCACAACTCCTCCCAATTCTGATGGAAAAACCATGAGTGAAATGTCGCAAGTTGCTAAATTACTCCAAGAATTGGCAAAGAACAATAACAATGAAGTCAGTGGAAAGCAGTTCACCGCATCGGCAAAATCCTCCAGCAAAACTGAGCCCAAGAAGAAAACTGACCAACCTTCCTCGGAGTATGCATGCATTGACGAGACAAACTACCCGGGCTCCTCCTCATCCTCCTCCGAAATTGACCTCACAAGAGTGAATAAAAAGGGGAAGGATGGCGTCTACATCCTCTACTGCTACAATAAGGACAAGAAGAACAAACTCATGCTCCCTCTGAGTGCTCCATCATCCATGCGAATGAGAAGGAAGCATTTGAATGGAAGAAACAACTTGGAAGATGATAATGAGGATGATGAAGAGGATTTCATTTGCCGAGATGAAGATTCTGAAGCAATGGCCTCCCAAACAGAAGAGGTGACAGAGTCGGATGACTCGTATGAGGAAATGAAGAACAATGAAAAGGGCAATGGAAATAACAGTTCCATGAGTGGAAACAACAATAATGCCGGGAACATCGCCAAGAACCAGGTTTGTCGCAGGACCGTGAGGGAAGTGAAGAAGAAAAGCAAACAGAACAACAGCATCGCCTATTCTGGAGGTGGAATCATTAGACGTCGGGTGAGTTCCGTATATCGAGAAGGGTATCTAAATGGGATTAGAGGGGCTGTGGTAGCAGCAGTAGGCTCTAAAGGTGGTGGTGGGGGCTCCTTTCCATTGAGATACCGGAAGTCTCCATCCACTGGAAACATTCCAGCTGCCACTGGTGGGGATAACCCCACAGATTATCGCAACTCTTCGGCTTCCTCTGGGAAGAGAATTCATTTCAGTGTGAGAGAACGTCGTTCAGCTCGTAGACGCCGTCAACTCCACCAACAGCAGCGTCATTACGACCAATATTCAACAAGCGAGGGGATGCTCTCCGAAGCCACAACCGTGGGATCAGATATGGATTCCGCGTATTCTGGCTCCAACTGTTCCAAATTGACAGAGGACCAGTTGTATGAGTTGAAACATGGTGGAGGTCGTGCATCTGGCAGGTATCCAGATTTTCATAATTTCCACCAACAGCAAAATCTGGTTGATGTGCAGAGGCAACTACGAAGAAGTGGGGCTCAAGGTCAGCTCCAACAACAAAAACAGGAGGTTCGAAGAACCTCCAGCTCGCCCAATAATACAACAAATGTGGAGATTGGACTTGGCTCTCCACCGTTATCTCTGGGTGAAACGAAGGCCACTCATTTCGTCACGCGTGATGACTCTTCAACTAAAATACTCATTGTTCCTGAAACTCATGTTTAGAGTTTTGTAACGTTCTTGTTTTCAGAAGATGCCATGTATTTCTAGCAAAGTAGTACCGTTAGAATCACAATTTTTTTGCAATTAAGTTTTTATGTTCAATTAGCCTGAGCTTACGTAACTAAATTTCCCTTTTACTAATAAGTTTAATTTGTACATACTTAATAATGAGCTTTTGCATAATTGTTTACAAAATTAGTAATCTAATGACGAATTAAAAACTGAATTGAAAGCATTTGAAAGAACTTTACATTTTAACTGAATTAAAGTGTATGTCAATTTGCTAGATTAAGATTGGTATTAAACTGGTAAGATAAAGTATTGTAGCAAGGTAAAAATTAAGCATGTCATGTTATGCATTTTTGCAGATGGTTAAAAAAAATTACAAACTTTTAGAATTAAGTTTTCATGTTAAATTAGACATAGCTTACATAACTAAATTTTCCTTTTTCATTTAAGTTTAGTTTTTAAGTACTTACATAATATTTTTACAAAATGAGTAATCTAATGACTGATTAAAAGCTGAATTTGCTAACATTAAGGATTTTACATGTAAGTAAATTTAAGTTTGTCAATTAATCTGTTAAACTGAAATGAAGATTAAATGTGTTGTAGCAAGATAAAAATGAAACATGTTACGCTACGTTAGACATTTATGCATAGTTAAATTTTGTTTTACAATCGCTTATATTTTTGTACTGGATATGGATATTGAGTATCTATGATGGTCTGCGGACTGGTATCGTAGATTCTATTTTTGAACCTTATTAATGCAATATAAATCTTTAATACATTTTTTCCTAGTTTTTATAGATTAAATAAGAGATACAATTTACAATTTATGAATATTTGGCACAAATAAAATATGGTTTTTGTATAACTTTTTCATGGAAATCTTGCACAATTCCAGTTACTTGCTTGAACGAACCATACTATGCTTTCATCTAATTACATGCAAGAATCATAACATGTTGTTCCATGTGCATTAAATATCTTCCAGTTTCGCATCATAGTTAGTGTCTAATTAAACCAGTTGCTTAAATCAACTTCATAATATATCCATTTCCAGACAAGGTTGCAAAAACGCTTCAGAGATTTTGGAAGCTGTCTGAGCTAGAGTTGAAAATTATCACCCGCACTTCCAGTTAGATAGGTGATAGAGTGCAATCTAATTCTTAATTACTGGAGAACAATTCCTGCAAAATGATGTCAAGTTAACTTTAAAAGCTATCAAAGATCATGAAGATGCATATTTTGTCCGTCATAAGTGCAATACTTATCATCCAGAGTGCGACATCGGAGCGGGTATTTCCTGGAAACTCATACAGCCACAGAGAGTACCTAGACCCGGAAGGGAAATTTATATTGGAATGGATCGCAGACCCGAAAAAGTCCGACATTTTGTTCAACATTACAGCAGAAACGCTTGGATATGTGGCGCTAGGATTTTCAAAGACGGGGCTGATGGCAAAAGCTGACATGGTTGTTACAGGGGTTAATGATAAGGGCAAGCCTTATCTATCCGTAAGATGTTTAATTTTTATTTTGGGGCATTGTGATACAAAAGGTAAGCAAATAAGCAAAAGTATTAATCATGTCTACATTAATTAATAATTAAGGATCGCTATACGAAAGTGAATAGCAGATTCCCGATCGAAGACATTGAGCAAAATTGGAAGGTCATCGATGCATTTGAAAATGAGACGCACACGAGCGTTAGCCTTAGGAGGGATATGGACACTTGTGATAGGCAGGATTGGCCACTTAATGTAAATCAAAATAATATTTTTTTTTGGTAAAAATTATTTCAGGAACTTAAATTAAAATGTTATAATTTGATACGATATTAGGATGACACCATTTACATACTTTGGGCTTATGGTGAAGATGACACCTTCGACTACCACTTCAAAAACCGTGGAAGCTACCCCACTCATATCCTTCAGCCGGACTTATCACCACAGCTCTCCTCGCCACAAGGACAAGCTTCGTCCTCCATTCCACGGAGGGCAAATCAGCGAAGAATATTTGGGAATTCTACTGGATCTCGAGGACCGTCGTCATCCACATCATCATCATCATCCCCCTCCAATAAGGCAATGCCTTCAGAAGGCTCAGGGTCAACAACTCCGGCAATGGAAAGTGGCTTGGATGTTTGGAGACTTACGGTTACCGTTAATAACTCAGTTGTGAATAATGAACCTTGGTGTGTCTTCCAAAAAGGACCTGAGATACCGAAGCCGCATAATATTATCGGGGTACGTAAAATGAATGTAAAAGTTAATAATAGCTAGACAACTTTTGCAAATTAGTGGATATTTTTAATTTACAGTTTTCTACGTCAACTGTGGATGAAAAAGTACTACAAAATCTAGATCGGCTGGTCATTTACAAATGCTTTCCCAAGCAAAATCAAAGCTCCAACAATAATAGCAATCAAAATAACCGGCGCTTACAACGGCAGGAACAAGACCAGCTACAAACTCGAGACCAAAACAGTAATAATGAAGAAGAGTCCGATAAGAAGTTTGAGGAATTGATTGACTACAGTGGGGAATGTAGAAAGGCAACTGAGCTGTATGCCTATTGCACCGATATCATCTACACTTGGGGCAATGGGGGCAGGGTGAGACACTAAATAAATTAAAATTTTACTCAGAATATTGTCTCGGCTTTAGGTAGTGATTGAAGGTATTCAATTGCAGGATATTTTCCTACCAAAAAATGTCGGAATTTCCTTTGGAGAGCAAGACGAGTACTATTTACTCGAGTCATTCCTCATCCCCAAATCTAAGAACACGAGTGAGGATGAAAATAAGGAGATGCAGTCGGAGCAGAGGATGAGGAAGGAGAAGGAATTTGATGTGGATGTGGATTTTTTGCTAACGGAGAATCCAAGGTTGACCAGATACATTTCATGTTTTAATTCAAATTAATTTGCGTTAATATGACTGTGTATTACTGAAATGGATGGTCTTAATTTTTGCACAGGAAATATTCAGCGAGAATTCTAAAAGTTGGATATGATCCGATGACACCGATATTAATCCCACCAGGGGCAACCAATTTTGACGTGTACGGCCATTGTCCAAATGAGTGCTCCACCAGGATGATCCCACGAACGAAACCCGTGAGGGTATTTGGAGTCTCTTTTGACACTGGTCAAGCAGGTTCAACTCGTGTTTCCTATACGGCTGCAATATCAGTCTTATCAAACAAATAATTATAAAAATTGGATTATTTTTTCAAAAGTTGATCTGATATTGTCTCCACTGCAGCGAAACCTAAAAGTGTGACGCTTCATCATTTCCGGAATGCCTTTGAGATACCAATCATATTGGACAATCGCAATCATGATCCAACCTATCAAGAAATGCAAATTTTGAGGGATGAAACTCCAGTCCGGCCGGGAGACCAACTTACAGTTCGTGAGTGATGGATAATAAAGTGAAATTAAGTACATATGTATACGATAATTAATTTCACTTCAAAAGCTTCATTATTAAACATAAATGAATTGTGCCTACAGGCTGCAAGTTTGACAGTGACAGCAAACTGGAAATGGCTCAAAGCCCAACATCCTCCGCCAATTTATCTTTGCAGCCGTCACCGAGATGCTTGGCGTATTTATGGTACTATCAGGACATCCCCATGAATAAGTCATCGACCAGCATGAATATGAATGACAAGCAGATGCTGGAATGTACCAGTAAAATTCATCCAAGTGACTTTGCCATTTGGGTGGAGGAAAACGCTCCACCGGAAATGAAAAGGTCTGCTCCACTCTACTTATAATTACTGGGTCTTGTATACTGTGGAGGGGTTTTAACTGCAAAAAAAAATATTTTGCAAATACTGTTCCAGAAACATTGACTCCCCCTACATACTCAACAAGCTGAAGAAACTGAAATGGACCCAATTTTTGCTTCTCTCCCTAAGCGAAATATACGAATTTGGGAGGTATCGTGCCTCCTGTGGTGGTCCCAGTTCTGGCCAACTGACAAAAAATAAGAACAATCGAATCGGCTCTGCCGTCAGTAATATTAATCGTGGCAATAATTTTAATAATGGGACCAATCGAAGAGGACCAGCGTCCCAGGCCTCTTCGTCAAAACTATTGAAAATGTCGACAGCAAGTGAAATAACGGTTTATCCTTTGCAAGTGGAGGAGCAGCCAGATGATACGGTGGGTGGATCCGGTTGTTCTACTTTTGGAGGTGGTGGTGCTAACGGTCGCCGCATTGCTGGAGCTAGAGCTCCAACGAGAAGACCAACAGATAGTGGTAGCGAGGAACTTTTATATTTTGGGTTACCCCCTCTTGGCCCAGTTATGTTTGGATTTCCTTATTAATCCATAATTCTAATAGCCAGCTACTAGCTACAACATGTTATATATTCTTCAAACATGATTGATTTGTTTAGAGATTTACTAAGCAAAGAATTAAACCATATTTACTCATAAATTATTACAATAATGATCATATTAGTGTTATTGGTATCTCTTGAAAGCATTTTCTCTTTTGAAACAAAGTCAATGCAAATCACTGCTGAAAACACACCGTCACAGGTTGTCGCTCGTCGGCAGGTTATGTTTGCAAAAAATGTCATAAAATTCATTATGAAACATCATGTTGTAATTTTCCATAATTTTGGGTATAAAATTAATGGAAATATTAGAATTGAGTAAAAACTGGCATGCACCTGACAAAACTGACTTCAGACCTGCATGCAACAAAGCATGTTTCCGATCATAATGCTGCTAGCTTGGAAATGCATCTTTTAAAATGTCATGGAAACTGGATACTTATGCAATTCCAGAGCACATTAAATTGTCACATATTAAGTCTTATATTTTTATCGTTCAATTAATAAGACGGGACTTGACATCATTTCGGAAAGTTCCAGCAGCTAGATTTGTACTTTACGAGAAAACGGAACACATCTTCCCGTCGCCATTTCACGTTCAACCTTTGGCTTTATTTGGTCGCTTTTCAAAACAGCATCGCCCATCATGTCCCGGTATGGCAAGCATCAATCATTTCCCATATTGAGATTTTACATACCATGACTGTTCACTGATTCAATTGTTCTCACCGTTAGTAATTTTAACCATTGTCTACTCAAATTACAGTGACGGTGACCAGCAACAAGAAGCGTTTCTTAGCTTTGCCCGAGATATTAAGGCCACATCAACAAAATTGCAACTAGCAGTTAATCAAGCGCGAACTAGAGTGGGAAAGCAACACTGGCAGCTCTTTCGCATCTTGGAGCATGCAATCGAAATTTTGGGAACAACGTCTTCTGGCATGCTAGAGATCTCTGAGGCAGAACATCTCGAGTCTGCAGGCTCAGGACAAGATAAAGGGCTACCCCAACTGATTCCGGCATCTGACGAGTGGAATGAATGTTTTCTCTACTTGTCTCAGCGCATCAATAGCCTGGCTGTTGAAATCAGCACCTCAGTCGCAATCGCCCGCATCCTAGAAGTGGAGGAAAAAGAGGAGATCTTCAATATCGTCGAGAGTGCAGTCCACATTATCCAGAATGTGTCTTCCATCATCGAATTGGAGGTCGGAAAAACTATCATTGCAGCAGCATTTGCAGATGAGGAAGACTCTCTGGAAGAACTTTTTTCGGACGAAGATTGTAGAAAGTCGACTTCCAGGAATAATGTGAAGCGGGGGATTACCGGGTCTGATGATGAACCGAAGCAGAAGACCAGTAAAGTGGAAGGACGCGAGGATAACTTCGAAGGCGTTGTGCCGACGGCACAGAAACTATCTGATTATACGCTTGAGCTGGTCACGACCCCGACATCTTCCAATGACAGCTTTCAGCAGCAGATCGTAGATGCTCCAAGGTATGTTCTCACAAATGAATGGAAAAGATTATTTAATTAACTTTCTTATATTGGCCGACTTGAATAAAAGAATAGATTTTTATCCAAATTGCAGCACTCCTTCTTCCTCTCCCGCTACCACTCAGAATCAGAATGGCTCTGCTGAAGGATCAGACCGTACTACAATGCAGCAGTCTATCTCCAGCACCACTCCCGAGGCTACCACTTGTGTCGTCCAAGGTCACTCCATCAACTACATATCGGACCGACCAATTGATGTGAAGATGGTGGGCAACCGATTGCTGATAGTGGACAGGAAACAACCTAATGCTTCCGCTTCTTCTGATCATCCTACTGAATCCCCGTTTAACGTCAACATTGGGCCAGATCAAGTGCATGTGGCGATGGAAGGCGTCACCCTAACTCTCACTCCAAAGGAAGGAACGGAAATGGACGGTATTGTCGTCTCCATTTCGACTTGCATGCGACAGTTGGAAATTGTGATTCCGGAATGAAATAAACGTGAAATAATCCGGTAATGATGATAATTCAAGTAACAGTATAGCTGTGTCCTCCTCACCTGCTTTGATTTCAAATGTTGAATATTTTTGATAATACAAATATATATGCTTGTGTACAAGTACAATGTCATATCGGAAGCAACTTTTTCGAGAAAAAGTGTACAAGAGATAATCCATTCATTAATAAATAATTTGTGTGTATTCTTTCAACACATTGAACAAGTGTAATAATTTTTCTAGATGTAGTAGCATATAACATTTTTATCAGAATTATTGAGTAACGACACTCCCGTGATTGATAAGCGTTAAGATTTTTTGTTAGTGAGTTATATATTGGTATATTGCACTGCATTACATTTTTCTCATCCATTTAAAAAAATATCATTCAATCAAAAGATTTTTCCTTCAATTCCATATAGACTTAGTAGACTTGTTAAATCAATTAGCTTGGTGCATGATCATATCCATTTACAAATGATTAATTAATTAGAGTAACATTTTATCATTGAACTTGGGTCGTTTCTGAACCGATGTTAACGGCTTTAGTTTATTGGGGCAATGTGAAATAATCACAAATGTAAAGATTGCAGCAATGAGTTATTAAAAATATTTAAGATAAAAGTATTTATCCTCCTAACCCACCAGCCGCCACTGCACCTCCCAATAGTGCTGCAGAGCCTGCAGCAAGTCCAAGAAAGAAATAGGGTAAAAGTCTCCTCCGCCTTTTGTGTTGAAAGGGTGGGGGATAACCGAAATATACAACTTTCTGGAAGGTTGGTCTACTCTGCAGATCATTTTGCACGTTCATATTACTGGCCTGCTGCTGCTGGCTAAACTGAAATGAAATTAAGATAAATATGTACATTCACATTACTTTAATTGATTCACTTGGCACGTTCGAGACAATTTTTGGAATAATGACGTACTTGATCTTGGGCAGTTCCAAAGTTTGCAGCAAACTTCACACCATTCCACTTATTTGGCTTACTCCAACCCGACGGAAGGTAGGTGTAGTCATTGGAGCAACTTGCACTGATTACAAAACTTAGAACCAAAATCATTCCCAGATTCCTATCGACTCTCAGAAATTTAACACGATCTAACGATAACCTCCTTGATGATGGTAATTCCAAAAATGTTGCATACATCCCTCCAACTTTTTCAGATATGACCCATGCACCCAGCTATTGAGAGGTTCTTTGGTGTGATGATGATCAAGATGTCAAACTTGTCTGTGGAATGACTCAAGAAAATTTGGGTTTTGAAGATTTTCTCTAACATGACAAGCATTTTTTTCTAAAACTTTCATTCATCGCATTATCAAACAGGAAGTGCACGCAGGTGAAATGGACTGATGATTAAAACGCTGAACTGGGGTGAATGGATTGATGCTTCATTTTATGTCATGATGTCATGAACTGGCCTGCTTAGTCATTCATCTTGTTAAACCGTCACAAAAAAAGTCACGGTTCAGTGAAGCTCGCTAAATTAAAAATAATGAATCAGACCAAATAACTAAAGATGTTCTATAAAGTACTTTATTCATATTTCTACCAGGTATAAATATAAATTTTCTACTACTAATACAATAACGTAAAGCATTACTATTAAAGATAAATCTATTTAATGACTGATTGGAAATAGATAAATGGGCTAGAAATCATTTTGAAAGTATTTTCTGTCTGATTTCTACTTGGCCTATACAATGTCCGGTATACATACATGTGCATTGAAAATTTCTGTTGTCACCATCAACTTTTCCAAAGATTTGCATATGAGCTGCTGTGGCCAGAGAAGAGTTTTGGACTGCCATCGTCGGATTTTCATTTTTTCCTTCAAATTATGGCAACAACGACCATTTTCAATAATCTTGACATGGAGCATCATCCTATGCACAGTTACTTACGCCAGACCTTGTATATATAAGCAGGTATAGAGTATAAAAAATATATCTTCATAGCCAACAAATTACTTATCACCAACTTAAAAATGGAGTATGTCTGATCTTAAAAATAGGAACCATGAATAATTTTTCATGTAAGAACAACACATAAAAATATAAAAAAACGTAGGAATGGATCAGGTATTTATAGGTTAATACATATGTACAGGTAGTATTTCATGTGAGCAGTCTAAGGTTCTTCTTCCTTGTTCAAAATAAGGGCCCAGCTCAACCAAATAAGTTTAAAAGTGAGCTTAATGGGTTACTGTTTGTCGCCTGTTGCTGTTGTTGCTGTTGTTGCTGCTGCTGCTGTAATTGTTGAAGTTGCTGTAATTGGAGTAACTGTTGCACCTGAGCATTAGAACTAGCCCCAGCCTGAGTTTGTGCTAATGAGGTAAGGATTTGCTGTTGCTGAATTGGGGTCAGTAAGGACACTTGTACAGGAGAGGGTCCGCTGGCAGCAGGAGAAGGGTCGTTACTTGGAACCGGCTGAAAGTTTTTATTAGCATATGACTCCGTAGCTGAGGCGGCTACAGCTACAGCAAGATCCGGCTGGGGTCCTTGGATGAGTGAGTCCAGTCCGTTATTGAAGGATTTGGAAGGGGTGAAGCGAGAAGTGGCAGACTTGGCAGCTACTGGGACGAGGCTATAGGCGGCTACGTACTTTTCCAAATTGTAGAACATTCTCTGTCTTATTCTCATCCACCATGGGAATTTCATGAGTTTTTGGTCCATCGTGAAGATCTCTTTGGGGACGTTTTTGTCTCCAGCTACGATTCTTCCGATCATTTGGATCAGAGATTTGTCTGTGCTCTGGGCGTAGCGTTGCATTGCAACGATGTCCGCAGCCAGTTGCTTGTCCACTTCGACCAGGAGGATTTTCATTATGAGACCGAGAGGAAGTTGGTCCAGAGATTGGAAGGCTTCTGCTGCTTTGGCTGCGCCGAATTTTTTCATCGTCTCGACGATAAAGTCGGAGAGCGTTGGGGGCGCTTCAACCTGTAAAAATTAAAATTACGCCAAATTCAATTAGACTGATACGAATATTGTGAAAGACGCAATATATTTCAGAATTATTTAAAGGTTACCCTTATCACTGGGGCTACTTGGGCAGCCAAAGTCGTCGATGTCAAAGTGACCGCTGGTATCGGCGCATTAGTAGTAGGTACTGGAACTGGGGCAGTCGTAGACGTGCTCGTGGTAGTTGGAACTGTCGTTGTCGAAGTTGACGAAGAAGGTAATGAAGTTGTCGTCGTTCCATTGGAAATTGAGGGGCTACTCTCCTCAGCAGATGCACATATTAAAACCGCCGATAGACTAAGATATAACACTTTCAAAGACAGCTTAAACCTTCCCATTTTGCCTATTTTGTAAATCGATATTTATTTAACTAATTTCTCAACTCTATTGAACCGCCATACAATTGCTACTTCTTTACACAACACTAGTCACAATTTTAATGTCTGAGAACCAACCAACAAAATTTTGTTTGTCACTGGCAATGACGAATATGGCAATCGAATCGTTCACGGCACCCAGGACGAAAAAAAATTGCAGTGCGTTACGCAATATTTATGGTAATAGACTTTTTGCGGTCGGTCATTGCTATAACTTTTTTGCTAGCTGCATGCACCTCCAAAATCAATGTAAATTGCATTTGCATGAAAACCTGCCAAAAGAATGACATCCACATGTAAAGGTAAACGTGTATAGATGAGCTGATCTCAAGCGCAAGTGAATGTCTTTTACAGTGTCGGGGGCTCATCAACGAAATATGTATGTTTCTTAGTTAATTGCTGCAAGAACTACATATATGCAGATAAGAAGAAGCAGGAAAAGACTTTTTTCTTCACAAAAGTTGCCGTCATCATCAACAATGAACGCAACTGTTCATAAATTCTCATAATTTATGTGGAGCATCGTGTAATATTTTTTTTTTGCTGTGTACTTTGATGGAGCCCTATAACCAAACCCAAAAATTATTACGAAATCACCGACTCGGCAAGTCATACGCAAAAAGTGTGCAGACATGTAAATGTAGGCACGCCTCAAGACATGATATTCGCATGAGCACATGTACCCATATGCGAATTTGCGAATGTGACTATAGAAGTAAGTCAAGCCAATATATTCTTCAATGGCAAGAGTTATGTAAGGGTTAAATTAAATAGTAGCTCGCTAGTAATTGCACGACGCTCTATAGCATTGTGTGAAGTATTTTATGTTTATCTGCATTTACCATATCGCACTTCATTCATTCATTTCAGTAACGTCTATGTGAAGTCATTTAAGTTCTCATCAACATCACAAGATGAAAATGATTGTGAAGCTTTTTGTTCATCGTGAATTCATCAGATTTTGGTTTTTGATCAGCAATCAGTACAGTAAATAAGTTGCATATGTACACAAGTTGCATTGCTGTTTTGTAAACTTTTTAGATGAGATGAGAGCCAAGAAATGTGATTTTGATCTGCACATTGTTGCGTTGCATTTGTATGACGCGTTCCTTACATTAGAGCATCCATGTCTAAATCCAAAAGGGACATGGGTTGGTTTGTAGGTACCTAAGTTATCCTAGATTAGCATCAATTTTTGTAGAAAGGGGACTGATGCAGGCAAAGGAACCTTAAAAGTGTAGGGAAAAATAGACATAAGTATACAGAGCATTTGGGATGAGCCATAAATAGGTATGTCACGTTATGTCCCATCGTTATTTTATCGTGTCCTCTTTATTCAGCTTTTCATTTCGTTTAAATGTAAATGCATAGGTATTTAGTATGGAAAAATGGGTAGATGCCCCAGGTACATAGCTTTTTTGTAAATCCTACAAGAAATTTGAAAGTAACTGACAGAAAGGGAGTCGATTTTGATGTGTGAACGCTAAATTTATCACAGCTTCCTTTGATTTTAGGGTTTAATTGAAGAATTAAGGGCTAACCCTTGTCATCATTTTTTTGAAACTTTTTTAAAAATCTTGAATGAGTTAAAGATGAAAGTTTTGATTTTTCTCATCTCCAATTTTACCAATGTAAAAATTAGGACAAAAATTGAACTCTGAGCTCTCTCACACTCCTACACAAATTATTTTACACTATACGAAAATAATTGTCCATTCTTACTACTCCTATTCATGCAGTTTTTCATTTGTCATTTTCTCGTTGCAATAAGGCATAAATTCCCAATTCGCAACGTAACGTCAACCCACATTAAATTACACCGATGGTCTATATTTTATTACTGTTTTACATGCTGAAACGATGTAAAAAATCATTTACAAAATTGTTACCAATATAATGTCTGTGATTTGGTGGGAATCGCTATGTAAAATAGATACACAGTCATATTGTAAAAAGGTGAACTGCATCAACTGCATGAGACTGAAATGAAAGCTCCATTCGAAATCAGAATATTATAGTGCAACATGTGCATTTTGAAGCATTTCGTCCTCATCCTTTCACTGTCATGGTTTGAATTGAATTGGATACAAATATTTTTAGTTGGTTCAAAATAGTTGGAGAACTTATGTAGAATTTCCTCTCAGTTGTATTCTAAGGTCTCAAGTCCTAATGCAATGCATTGCCATCTTATTTTCCAATTACATCGCAGAGTAGACTTTGTAAGTTATATTCGTATAATTTGGAGTACAACAAGCATAAGACTGAAAAAAATATGTGATGATGACAGAACGTATAGAGGCACTTGCCAATATCCCAAATTATACCGTAGCGAATCTATTAACCAAAGAAGAAGGATTTTGCAAGAAAAATGGGAATTGATACAGTTGGATAAGCTCGCCCAGTGCTAAGAAGAAGGTACCATTTGTACAAAATGGTAAACAATTTGTTCTGAATTTGCTGCTACATTTGGTAGTTAAAAAATTTAATTGCATAGATATGTGCATATATCTAAAGAAACGTAAAGTTAGATAAGATACCTTCCGTGTAAGACTCAAATGAAAAAAATGTTTCATGCAAAGCCACATTTATCAAATGCATATCAGTTCATGGCATAGGTTCTTCCAATATTTGATGTCGATTGTTCCATTTATTTAATTCTGGTTTAATTTCATGTTTTCTTAAATATAGGCATTCTATAAGTAATTTCGTTCAGTCACTAAAAGTACAGCTAGCTACCTATCGTTACTGGAAGCTCAGCATAAAGATTCCAGGAAAACCAGGCATCCACACAAGCTGTGACCTATCAATGACATTATAAACATTAAATAGCTTATCGAAACTGATAACAAAAGACGTTTATCAACATCACCCTTTAAACTCACCCTTAGTTTATAGCCCATTTTAATTATATCACAGGCCATATCGTCCAGGGATGGAAGCTCATTCGGAGGTATCAACAGCCGAGCATCCCAATTTGCAGTACTGAATGCAGAAACTCCTTCATCTCTGTGAACAATTTTCAAAATCTCAACCGAAGTCCATCCATGATGCCAAACATTCCAATGGTTTCCCATTGCAGTCGCGACTAACTTCCATTCCTAATAATTCATTATGACAAATTCAGTTAAATTCTAGCATTTAATGTAACATTACTGTGGAAAGGCCCATGAAACTAACCCTTAACAATTCCACCGTCACATCTTTCAACCTTCGGTCACTTTTATTGTCGATTTCTACAGTGATGGGTAGCTCCTCACCCAAGCAAACTCCTGATGGATTTATCCTTGCCGTTAATATTAATGGCTCATGGATCCACCACAGCAAACCAAATTGTTTACTAACCGTTAATTCCGAAGGTGTCTTCGACACTGGCGTCTGACTCAGGTCAAAAGGGGTGACCACTGTTAGTCTCGTGATTTCTGTCCATATATTTAACTTATACCAAGGCTTGACAATGGATGCCCCCAACTTATATATTATGTAGTTTTTGGAGTCGATTTCATAACTGGGTGGGAGAGGCTTGGCAGGAAGTGTGAATGAAAATGGGAAGTTGTGGTCTCCAACTGGAATTGTTTTCAATTTTTTACCTATGCAAGTAATAGTCGTCTTATTAATTTTAATGCAATTTAATTTGAACTATTTTTTAAGTATAGGTAGTAGATATGAAGGTGCTAACCATTCCCAAATAATAACTTGCAATAGTCGAATAGTTCCTGTTTCCCAGAATACATGGACGGACTTCGATGGTCATGGTGGTGAGGGTGATGGTGATGATAATCGTCGCAATGATCGGGTCCGTACCGGTAATGTCCGTGGAGGTGTAATTTGGGGTACCAGTCAATGGAAAGTTTTTTTTTCGTCACAGCGTACCCCGACAGCTTCACCCCGATTGCTGCAAAATGTTTGGTTTGAATCTTAAATGTTAATTTAATGCAGTGCATATTTTGGCATTAAGTAGTGCTTGTAGCTAACCATAAGTATATTCTTCCTCGCTTACAATGAGCAACACAGTTCCCGAAACTGTACTCCCTGGGGAGTAGACAGCGTCTGGGGTATCTAAGTCGATTAAAAAGCTGTCTACAACCATTTTTCCGATGAATTCATAAACATTTAATTTAGCAATAGGGAAATGTAACTACTTTAACCGAATTTTACATCAGATACGCACAAAAATTTAAAAGTCTACTTAGTAGAAGGAAAACTTAATGATTTTAAATTAATAAGATAAACTGGGAAGAACAAAACCCAAGCACCATGATTACAATCATCCATTACCATTACTTTAACTTAAAATATGTAATCCATAATGTTTGATTGGTGGGGTAAACTGAAAAAAACTAGTAAATAGTCAATTATGGTCAGATATCGTTTGATGCATCATATGAGTATAAATTTATTTTTCCTTTTTCTTCCCTTAAATTATGAAGAATTAGTGAGCACCTGCGCAATTCTAGTTAATGACAGGACTAATTTTGGTACGTGGCAAAAATGACATGCATTAGGTTATGGTGGATTTTTTTCATCTTCATTGGGCTTAATGTCATTTACCCAATTATAGGAGCTTTTAATGAGTTTTCGTTAGTGTATTTTCATGTTCCTACTGACGCTTGGGCTATTTTAAAGATCCCTTGTCACATGGCAAAATGGCTTGGCTCGGGTTTAGGACGACGATGAGTCAGTCATAACTGAGTTGCACGTGTCCCGTGTCATGGCTCAGGCCTTTCCCACGATCAATGATTTCGTTGATATATACATGAGTAGTTATAAATAGATATCAAATTGGCTGTGTATCCAAAACCCTGAAGATAAGTGTTCGTTGAAAGCTCGCTCATTCAAGGCATTTTACGTTTTCTAGGTATCCTTCACAAGAAGCAAGACCAAATATAATACAAAATATGAACCATAATGCCCCATTCGCTATCACTTGCATGATAATAAAATGTCATTTATTTAGAAAATTTGACAAACTGACAATTTTTCCTTAAATGATAACATGACCGTTGACTTTTGTCGATCATCTTGTATTTTACAAAAGTAGGGATGATGGGAAAAGGAAGTTTTGATATTATTTTATTTAACCACAACTCTGAGCTAGGTATTTAAACCAACCAGCAATAAAACTTCTATAAATAAGTGTAAATGCAATGGAATTAAACACTGTCAACTGAAAAATGACAGTTCTCTTAAAAATCGATCTATTCTCAACACGCCCCAATATGCCTTTACGACTTTATATTGCAGCTCGATAAAAATCCAGTTCTGAAAATTTGGCATGCTTAATGTCTCATAAACCCATGTTTAATTAAGATCTTAACCACAGTCATGTCATATCCAAAATTTTCCAAGTCGAAATGACAAAATGATGTAGATAAGATAAGGTATGATTAGTTAAACATTCTCATGTATGTTAGTAGGAAAGCTGAAATGGTTAGTCATTTTTCAATACATTGCTAGCATTCTTATCTTAGCATATTCATCATCATCATCATCATGTATAATCGAACGAAATAAAGATAACAATATTATTTATATGATGAGTAGTCCTAATCAGTATTTAACATTTAGTGGCTATAAATGACTAGCTAGTTAAAGGCCCATTTGAGGATTAAAATTCCAAGAACTGATTAGTAATCAGTGATTACTAATGTAAATACATGGTACATGGACATGTCAGGAGACCAAATAAAGTGAAAAGAAGACCTTTATCAATCTGATAATGTCTACTGTCTATTATTAATTTAACGATTCAAAGTCAAATCACACCATCGATCGTTGATATTTCGGTTATCCTACCGGACACTTTTTAAGAAGGGACAGGCATCTTCATCATCATCATAAAAATCCCATCCCTTTTTCTGAATATGGAGCGTTTATACTAAGCAAGTAGGCAGCATTGGAAGAGACCCTTCCTATTCCCAAGAAATCACGGAGAAAAATTGTTCGTTGAGAGGCTCATCCACTTATGATGAGCCTATCGATATCTCGCTTTACGCATAAAAAAACATGAAGACATACAAATAAGGCATTTGGCCAGTATAGTATTCATTCGGGATAATCCGTCCGTTTCTTCTGACACTTTTCCCTTTACCCACTTGAGTGGAGTCTGAACCTTAAAAAGGCTCATCGAGCTCTTCCTCGTTTATCATTCTTCCTCAAGCTTGCACAGAGCTCACACCAACCCATCCAATCATACTCCCCCTTTTCGGTCCAGTTTTCTCTTTAAAAGCTCAAAACCGTTTATAAATGATCAATTCTTACTATTGAGAAAGTTACTGGCCTTGTCCGTTGTTGATCGAGATTGAGCAAGTCAAGTCTTCATTCAGCTCAATGCAATTCAACCACCTTCTTTCCTGCATTTGCTGTGAAGAAATGGTCGTTGAGTGAATGAGTTGTGCATGTGCGTGTGATCCTTTTTCGCTTCCCTAAACCCAGCTGAAGCTCTAGCTGCTTGGACCTGTTGCTGTCTTTTTTTCTACCGGCCTATATTGCAAGCCCCATCATATCATCATCAAGTTGCATGTGCTACCGGTCAATAAAAACGGACGATCTCAGCCAGCAACTTTCAACAAGAAGCACATGAGATAAGAACGGTGTTTTGTTCGTTTGCATGCTCCAGAGCCGTTCGTTGATGCATAGTTTAGTGAGGAAGGTCCAGTGCAGCAGTTCCAGACATCCGTTATTATTACTCATCCGTCGTCGCTTCTGAGTTCCAGGCCCGTTTCGTGAAGGAAAGGTCGCATTAACGGAGAGTTTAGTTGATGTAATTAGTAATTAAAGCTTATCGTGTGTGGATTGAATTTTTTTCGTGTGAAGTAAATTGTGAATTGTAAAAAAGGGAGAGTGTATTTTAAATGAGTTATTAAAAGATAATTTGGCTAATTTTATAACTGTTAATTTCTTGCAGATAGTACAAGAGCCTTCAACTGATAGCCGATCTCATTTTATTCGCTAACGGTTAAAAATAATCAGAGAAGGGGCAAGATGGAATGTCCTAGAACCCCTACCCGTGTTTATGCTCAGGAAGATCATCTTTGCCGGAGTCCAAGTCCGTCAATTCCGATGATCTCGTTGCAACAGGAAAGTCTCCACGCCGCGAGTAAACGGCCCCGGCGGACGAGGTTTGTTCTCGAAGCGGACTCCAAAATCCAGAGCATTGCTGAATCAGTTGACGACATCCGGAAGCGTGTCGTGTCAATCCAAATGGTCTTCAAGGGCCTCCAAGCCAAGATCAACAGACTGAACGTGATGAAGGAACAAGCTTGCTTCTTCATGTCACCGAAACGTGTTCTTAGTTCCACTACTGGAGGGATGATGTCCAGGAGGAGTCCAATGAAGCTGACCTACTACTCCCCACCAACCGAATATTCATCGGATCAGGGCTACAGCTCACCAACTCAGGATAAGCTAGTCGAATTCTTTAGAAGGAGGAAGTTGGTCGCTGTTCATTTATCCAAGGCGATGAGTCGACTGGGTAATGAGAAGCACCTTTTGGATAACATTTTCCAAAATAATATGACCATTTTGCGGTTCAAACGGGCGGAAAAAAGTTTAATTAAGATTATTGGGTTGCAAAGCAGGTTACAGATCTTAAGAAAGGAGTTTGAGGGGTTGCAGGAGAGACTTTTTGAAGAAGATAGTTTTGATGAGGATAGCAGTTATAACCTTTGCCATTAAATATTGTATTCAATGTAGAAACAGAGAGACTGATATTTATTATGAAAGTGATTATATATTTTTTATCATGTTAACCAATGTTAGAGTAAGGACAATTAGCCTATCAGTTGTAACTTTTGCTCAAAGACAAGTGATACACAATCATTTTCAAATGACCACCTCATCATATTTTACTTAATCTAGCTGATGTCTTATTTATCATGTACAAAGATAACATTTAATGTAAGTTGTAGTTGTATATATTTCAACATAGTTATTTTTCAGGAAGTGTAAGCAGAAAGCAAGAGACAATGCATTTTTCTTCTGTCTAATTATATTTTTTATTTATTACTTAACTACACGACTACAACGGCAACTGTTCCAGTTTAATTTATTTCAAATTCTGTTTGTGCCGATACATAAATACAGTTTAGTTCAAGTTGTCAATTTGTTAATCAGAAAAGAGTAAATCTATTTTTAAGACGCTAATAAATCAAATGAACGAAGTTGTTTTTACTAATTGCTGATTTTGTCTTTAACTCTTATTTATCTGACTTATGATATCATTACAACTAACAATACAATGGTATATAGCACATCACAATTTACGAAATTCAACTGTACTATATTTCTTTATTTTAGGAATTAACTCTGCTTTTAGTTTTGTCATTTTAAGCATCCGTTGTATTTCATGTTTAATTTGTTCATCTCCATAAACAGTCGTGTCTGTTGTCTGCTAATTTATCGTATATTAATATTCATAGCATGATTATCAATATCTGTTCCATCCAACTAGCCAACAGTTGGTCCGCCGCAATCGATTCAAGTCAATTGACGGCATACCTAAATTAGATTGATTTGATTACAATACGAATATTCACCGGAGGGGAGTGCATTATCATTCCATTGCATTCAGTTTGTTAATTATTATTAGAATCGTGGGATTGGTTGCATTCCAACTTGATGGTTGTGTGTTCATTTCGACCGAAGACAGACTTGGGATGTATAGCACTTGTTCTTACTTGCACATGCCATAGCAAAACCCTGAAACAAGACAGAATATTATATTTCCAAAATGGCAAACTATTATTGCCTTCAACTAGCATTATTTACTTTCATAGCTTTACTACAACTAGTCTCTGAAAGTGGTGGATTTCCTCAATACAACGCTCCCGGCAGGTTGGAACCCAAAAATCTGCGTGTGCTCGAGCATCTTTCCTCTGGAAAGTGTCTGACAGTTTCGGAAGAGTTTGTACTCTTTTTAGATGACTGCTCCTGGTAAAGACCAATAAAATCATTACACCAATTCAATCCTTAATAATATCTTTGTTCATTGTTCATTATTTGACTCAAAATGTTCATCCCGATCGGCTTTAGGAACAAAGGAAGACAAGAAGTTGCTTCAGTTTTCTCCGTGATTAAATCCAACACTGGTGGCCACTTGCTCCGTTGGGCATCCGGTCCAAAACCTGAAGGGATCCAAGGCTGCTTGGCCGACAGGGTAGAATCTGAATTCGGCGAAGTTCTCTCCCGTCGTCCCCAACTTGTTGGCTGTGATTCTCGGTCAACAACTCAAAGCTGGAGATTTGAAAAGATCGGAGAAGCTCAGTATCAGGTTCGTAGGGTCGGTCAAGATGGTCAATGTTTGAGCATGTCAGGGCACGACAATGATGACTATCCAAGAACTGTAGCTTGTGACGCAAAGGACCCTGAGCAAGCATGGAGAGTCTGTGAAAACCTGTCAAATCTTCACAAGTGTGATGTTTAAAAAAATAGACAAAATTTTTTTATATAAAATTAACTATTTCAGTACCAAAGTTCAAAATGTGTCGAGGGCACGAACCCCACAAGATTTTTTCATGGGCTTTAACATGTTTGGTTGTTTTTCTATCGGTAATGGTATTTGTGAGTGTGACGCAACTGCTACTGGAAAAACTTCCAAGTGCTCCTGTTTCTAAAAACATTCTAAATATCTAGATTTTCTATTAGTTGAATAAACATGAATACTATAAGCTATGTTTCTGGTTTGTTCAAACAATTATGCAGTTTATTTCTTTCGCATAGTTTGACTTGATATATTTAAAGCATAAATATGTATAGAGTTTGCTAATCGTAAAATCTTAAAATTATACAACGTAACAAAAAAAATTGTGAGTATAATGTTTTCTTAATAACCGTAATTTCTATTTCGAAATCAAATAAGGCGACACAATACAACGATAAATCATAATTGATTCGACTCGATACTGCATACACATCTAAAGTCGTACAGTTTACAACAGTTTCTTCCGGCAATTTGATGAACCACAAAAACAATACAAAGTTTTGTTTGGAACGCTCCCTACTTCGTACTTGTAGTCCCAGCACAATTCAGTTCCTGCCTTTACATCCTTCTTTGTGAAAAAGGCAACCCAAGGGAAGCGTAGATCATGAGTGTCCACAAAGAGGCTCTGGATAAACAGATTTGGATCACAGGAATGCTAAAAAAAATACACAAAATACAAACCTATTCAATATCGAACCTACTTAAATTGAAACATCAATGACGAGCAAAACTGACCGATCTACAAGATTACTACATTTCATTATTAATTTCACATTATTACGTACATTAAAGTATCGTCCAAAATTCCCGAACCGCTTTCCATCAATACTATATGGTCTCTCATATTGACCAGCCTGCCCAAAGTATTTTCTATAATGGAGAGGTCTGTCTTGTTTATTAGATCCTGGTGATACAGATACCTGGTTTTTTGGTGATACAGCATGGGTTGATGATTGTTTTAGAGAAGTCGATGTAGTTCTTTTAACTACAAAAAAAGGTTTAAATGTAAGTTTGATTGGGTTACACATATGCCTGTGAATCATGGATAATCCTCGAGAGTAATAAGGTTAAGTACCTTTCCTACTGGCGCCACCTGCAGTAGATTTTCTGGCAATTTGGAGCCGTACGTCTCCATTGGTCGATTTACACTTGTCTAAATAAAAGCGATTTGAGTTAAAATATGACTTTTCTTGGGTTAACAATCAAATTTTTGTTGAACGGATCAAATAGTACATTATTGTATTAATTAATAATTAAAGCTAATAGTGATAAGCCAATATTACCCTTTAAAACTTCCTTTAGCGGTTTATTGGTGTGACTTTCTTCGTCTTCACTAATATCGCAGCTAGATTCGTATCCCTCCTTCATGAATTCCATCGCGTCGATAAAATCCAGGTCCGCTATATACTCGTCTCCAAACATACATCCTTCCTATAAGAAGTTTCAAAGTTATGAGTTAGTTACGTTTAAACTAAAATTGGATACAAGTTTAAGGATTTAATATTCATACATCGAATCTCGCCCAAAGTGACACTCGGTGAAAGTGTCACTCGGCTAAAAAGTTTCAAAGTCCAATTTGCTGAGAAGGTGGACATAGTGACACTTTTTGACGAAAAATGAAGAAGGTAGGGGACCTGTCCACCATTCAGTTTTTCCATGTTAATTGCTATAAAGAAAAGTCTAATTGAATTTTCGAAAAAAAAAACTTTTCGTGATAAAAACCGCATGGTTGCTCATTGCACACCAAAATTTTGCATATAAGCATGTCTTATGATGGTCTTTGTTGGTTCAATCTGTTGGTTGGTTGGACCGATTCATGAAAAACAGGGTCCACAATCTCCTCGTTCCTTGTGAAAAACATCTATTTCGGATATGAATGCAAAGGTTCTATTATCATGAACCTTCTTCATTTTTCGTCAAAAAGTGTCACTATGTCCACCTTTTCAGCAAATTGGACTTTGAAACTTTTTAGCCGAGTGCCACTTTCACCGAGTGTCACTTTGGGCGGCTCCCCATACATCATCAGTTTCATCGCAGCTCAAAATCCGTCCAGTATACAGGCACAAGAACGATCCTTTTGGAATATCATGAAGCGCTCGAACACCCCAACCCTTTGTAATTGTTTTGAAGACCTGTACAGGCCACTTGACTTTATTTTGAGCAACTCGGTTGGAGCATGTACGCACGTTACACTTGCATCTATCCAAAAAAAATCAATGTTATTTTTAACTAGCTCTGCATCATGCATTATAGTAAAGTCTAATTAAAGACCAATATTGGTGAAATACCTTTTGTTGCATTCAAAAATACCACTCGGAACCCACTCTGGCAGTCTTCGGTTCTCGTAACCTCTGACTTTGTCCTTCCCAGAAGCCTTAAAGGATATGCCAGACATTGTCAGTTGCCAACAGGCACATTTTTCTTTGTCCTTTTAGAAACATAAACAAAATCACAGTTTCAGAGTCATCCAGTAACCTAATTGTTTACTATGATATGAATGATTTTCATTTGTGTATTAATCCATACCTTGCAATCATCTGTACAGTCGCAACATACCAAGAAGCCATCATCACAAATCCTATTTGTGAATTTTCCAAAGGTACTGGTGCTGGAGTATTCTAAACTGGATGGCAGATCCCGATCTATTGAATTCACGCATTGCACAGGTGTCCATTCATTCCCATACGAAATATCCTATTCAGTACCGAAAACAAATTACAGTTAAGAAAATAATGCTAATAATATTTAGCCAATTTAGCTATTTATTTATTCAGAGTCTACTAAATATTTTTTTAAATACTTGACTTACTTTCAGAGATTGCAATTCGCGAGCTGCATGAAACTGATTTAAGCAATCAATGTTTGGTTCCAATGAAAAAAAATCAATAGGGATATCGCTTCTGGTCTTGCGAATGTACGCTTGAATCAAGTCATACGAATTCAAGCGAAATCCACAAGGAGTGATATAAGCCACTATACTGCTGGTCGGCGAACTGATTTCTCTAAAAGAAAATATAGTTCTAATTTATTTATTTATTTAGTCATACATCAAACCTGTTTACTAATACGTCTAATATAGTTTGGTAAAACTTGATTAATTGCTTGACATAATCCTCATCTCCACAAACTTACCGTGCCCAACCAAGGTAAAAGGGGATCACTAAGGGGCTGACTTTTCTGAAAGATTCTTCTTCGTATTTGAATGCACATAACGGCGAACATTTATGGCCTACCAACTTTCTTGGTACTGGCGTGCCCAATGGGATAACAATTTTCTAAAAAAAAAACAATATTATTATTAACGCAGCCTAATAAAGGCTGTGTTTATAGGAATCCTCTCGGCTCTCTGGGAGAGCGTGCGTCCGTCCCCGTGCGTCCGTCCAAAAAACGTTTCTCCGATTTGGATGAAACTTGGTACACTTATGTAATCGGGGGCGGGGATCAAAACGTATATATTAGAATATCAAAATTTGCATAAACAGCTGAGTTACAGCTGATTTATCAGCTAATGTCTGACCATCACCGATTTGGATGAAACTCGGTATATAAATGTAATCAAGGACGGGGAGCACAACCCACATATCAGAAATAGCTAATTTGTATAAACAGCTGATATGCAAATTAGCTGATTTCTGATCATCACCGATTTGGATGAAATTCAGTATATAGAGGTAATCGAGGACGGGGAATACAACCCACATATTGGAACAAGTTAATTTGCATAAACAGCTGTCTTGCATATCAGCTGATATCTGACCATCACCGAATTGAATGAAACTCAGTATATAGAGGTAATCGAGGACGGGGAATACAACCCACATTAGAAATAGTTAATTTACTATTATATTCAATTATATAATTTTATAATTCATATTTCAAGTAGCATAATCAGCTGACACATATGGAAATTCAATCTCAATTTTACGTGTGGAATTTATTGGCTATTTATTTACAAGATTGTGAAAGCAAGATCACAAAATAATATAAATGGTTTATACATTCTTCCCTCCCCATAATTATATTCTAGCCTTACCATCATATAGCCCGCCGTTTCATAGTTCACGAAGTTCATCATACCCGAAATTTTGTTTTCCACTTCTGGTGACACTGGGGCACTTTTCTTGTTTTCTGGTTCCTCTTAAATAGTTGCACAATAAAAAACAATTTTAGAAAACATTTGAAACAACATAATACAACAATAGTGACCTGGGATGCGGTCCTTGACCCTCAACTTCCACCCAAGTCAGTCAGAAACGAAAAGATGAAAGAAAGAAAACTCAACTTTAAAAACATTAACTTGCTAATTTAACTAACCAAATAAACCTCGTGTTTATCAATAATCTTAATCTCGTAATCACTAATTTTAAAATAATACCGATTCAGATTCAAACTGGTAAGATGAGTGTAGCAGCAATTTGTCAAATTGAAGTTATCACGATCACTTGTATTATCTGCCCTTTCAAAATTTCAAAACTGAAACTAAAGTCGAAACGAAACTGCTGACTTTATAGCAAACCGCGACAACACACTGACACTAAGATTCGCTGCACTTGTTATCGTTATCATACCAAACATAGCATAGATCATAAAGCTCAAGGCGGGAGCCATCATCATCATCATCCTCATCGTGATCTATCTGGTCAGAACGGGAAGACTGGAATTGGACGGGAAAACATGTAAATTAGGAAAGTATGATTATGCAAATGATGCAAGAAGTCAAAAATTACCATATCAGATACCATCATCCTCATCTCATCATCATGCATGCATTCACAAAGACTTGCAGCTTTTCTTTGTTACTTTTTCAAGCGTCGATTGCGCTTTGGCCAAGGAGGATGCTTTCGATGATTTAATTACCTACAATTAAACTAATTAATTTATGTGTTAATATTTTTATTTAATTGGGATTATGACGAGATGACGGGGACTATTGAGCATGGGTCTCTGACAGCAATTAGCGTTGGGTGACGTCAGTTAGCAGGTTGGCTATGGCTATCACTTCAATAATGGATGATGAGGGGAAAATGTAATTAATTAAATGGAAGAGCAAGATCGATAAATTGTTCTTGGAATCGGTGAAAGAATATTAAATTGGAGCTAAATTCTTCGTAATCATCCTTTTAATGAGACACATAAAATTTAGCGCTGGCCTGTGGTCCGGTTTTGACATTTGATGGTGTAATGAATTGGTAATTGGCATGGCCAGTACTTTTAAGCGAAAACAAACTCTTACGGATCCATTAGACTATAATAACAGGCATATCAAGATTTTTCCCCATTTGCCATCATCAACTTACAAAAATGTATTTCTTCGCCAATTTCATAATTTTACAAGTCTTTTACAGCTTTATGATAAAGCCGTACCTTGTTCAGAGCCTATTCCATCCTCGAGTTAACAATTTCTTGGGGAACTTTGAGCAAACTTGGAGGTCAGATCCGTATGAAGACAACAGCCGAAGAAATGCCATGCGAAGGGAGCACAAATGGATTGCTGGAAAAGTTGAACAAAAGGCTCTTGGGGGTAATGGCCATCACGATGAATTTGAAAGTGACAACAATAATATCAAAGGCGGAGATTCGCGATTTAAAGTAGTAAAATAAATTTGGTCATTTTTAAATACCTTAAAATATGTTGTATTTTATTAATTTTATTATTAACCATACTGTTTGCGCGGTGATATAGTATATTCCCCCAATAAATCATCGACAAGTTCGCATCCTGGATTTTTCAAACGCCAAAGCGCAGAAAAAGCAGGAAGCTGTGAAGAAATATACAAAAATTATCGAAGAGAAGATCCCGGTGAGTTTTCGTAAATACATTATAATATATATATATATATATATATATAAAATATATAAATTATAATACTAATAATATATAATACTAAATACTGTATTTATGAACTGTTTCTAGCATTTTACGTTAATATTTTCTGTCATGTCACTTTCTGCAGATATATGAAGATAAGGAAAAAGTCCAGGAGCTGGAGCGATCCCTTCTGAAGAAGGGC
Organism: Lepidocyrtus paradoxus; assembly: GCA_034696885.1. Lineage (NCBI taxonomy): Eukaryota > Metazoa > Arthropoda > Collembola > Entomobryomorpha > Entomobryidae > Lepidocyrtus > Lepidocyrtus paradoxus. The sequence goes on along the minus strand of JAQGAH010000344.1, from coordinate 17,923 downwards.
ATTTGGGCGATTTGTAAGTGGGCCTTCCCTCTGCCCCACCCATTGGATAAGGATGAGCAGTGCACACAAAGCGAGCTCCAGTTTTTACTTCAGCGGTAATGTAAACTGCAAATACTGAAGTTTACTTCACTTCACGTCTTCTTAACTAAAGATTCTTCAGTGCCGGAACGTACCAAACAACTTTGGACGGACAGAAAATACTAAGTTTAGTCCATTATGAAAATACATTTAGGCGTTTTGCAATTTTCTTAAATTATGTTCATGATTCATGAGAATAGACAATAAGCCGAATTGTATGACACAAAATTTATGGAGACCGCATATTTTAAATTAATTAACGGGGCAAGACCGACAGGCCTTTAGACCTTTCGACTCCTTAATGAGGATGAGCCACTGCACAGGGACAAATCTGTCTTGCCGGCATTGGTTTTGAGTTTTCAGTATTCTTTGCTTTTGTTTGATACGTTTCGGCACTGGATCGATAAGATTTTAAAAATTACAGTGTACCGTATTTACGTTTAATTGTGCTTTCATACAGTGATAGTGATAAGTCCTTGGATATTTGGAGTGAAAAGCTGGAATAAGGGATATGACAATAAAATCAAGAAGATTTAAAGTGTTCCGAAAAACAGAATATGATGATTCACAGAAAATTCCATTTACTAGCACATGCAAAGGTAACGGATACATACAGATTTCCATTCCACTGAAATGTGTCTTGTTATATGTTAGTTTTAGTTCGCATTTCATAGAAGCAGACGTAGGTAAGATGTAACGCGAGGATGTTCATTGAATGTCACTGACTCCACACACACACAGTGACCCCACACAGTTTGCCCTTCTCCTTCAGAGCCCTTTACTCAAGTTCACTCCCAATGTCACAAACATATATACCCGGTGAAGTTGAAGGTCTACGTGCTATATACTGATCATGCTAAGTATGTAGGCAAATCTAACCACCTTTTGGAGGATAATTATAGCGATAATTTTATCATGTCATTATTATTACTGGCAAAGTTGTTCCCTATTCTGAATAAGGGACACGCAAGGGTGGACAACATTATGACTAGACTGATCTGATGGCTCATATGTTGATGCTTCAAATTCTCAGAAGAAGATCTTATTTGCTCAATACAAAAAATAGAGTGAAGTGAATACATTTTCCAGTTATTCGCTCACATGTCTTTCCATTCAATTAAAGTTCGATAAACTTCATTTTAAAAAATGCGATTCAAAATATAAAATAGTTTAGTTGAACCGTTAAGTACTTATATGATGTTTAGCTTGATGTTAGAGGAATGAATAGAAATGGGACATAATCATCCTAATCTTTTAAGTCCATTTACGACCGAGTCCGAACAGGTTTGCACAAAGCAAAATTTTGATTGTTAGCAACTGCACCACCTATAATTCCAAATTACACCTCTGCCTAATCTAATCTACCACTGTGCCAACCGCAGCCGGCATGGTAAATTGGCAAACGCTATTGTTATGTTATCATCAATCAATGCAGCTCGTGCCTTTAAGAATGGCAGTTTGGTGTCTGCTAAAAACAGTTTAGTTGCAGTCCTTGACCCTATTCATTTCTAGAGTTAGATGGGTAAATGACCAAACGAAAAATGCTCCACATCTTCTAGTCAACTCTGATTTCATTTGATTTCTCAATTAATTCTATTTCACCCAATCGTAATTATCCCAAAGTTGTCATCTTAAGCTAAATCATCCTAAAGTTACCCTCTTTCGGGAAAACTCCAATTGACTTTGACGGGGGCAACTTGAGAAGGTCAATGTTCCAACAGAGTTTGAATATTGATAACATGTTATATACAAAAAATTGCCCTAAAGATTATGTCATTTGTAAACTAACAAATCTTTCACATGAAATTCCATAAAAGCGCTGTATTCACCTTTAAAAAAATACCAATGCCAAACGTCCTTCTCCTCTAGTCCATACTTCAATCCAAACCGCAAACTGTGCTGGTAACCTACAAAAGCCTTGCATATAACAATGAATGGCCAGTGCATTGTCCTTAATAAGTTTGCTACGCACAACAGATTCCTGCATCCTTTATTTTATTCCTTAGCAAAAAAAAGCTAATAATTTAATGACACACTCATATAGTCAGCAGAATAGGTTTGAAAATTCGTGATGATATGCTTCATCCCATAAGCACCTGACCATTACATGATTGTCATCATTTTAAAGGCCCAGTTTCACTTTCTGTCACACTTCTCCCATACTCATTCATGTATCCTTCCAATCCCTGCTAGCGCTATGCTATATGTATTCTCATATTTGCAGAAACAAATTGGCAAAAACGAACTTGAACTGCAGTTATCACACAACTTTAGCGTTACTTTTATCGCCATTCCAATATCTTCTGCATGCACGCACATGCCTGACATCAAATATTGTTCCATCTAATCATACATATTGCACGAATACACGCATAATATATTTGACAAACGTGGATAGTCTTGCCCTGAAGGATCCACTTCTAAAAAAATGCTGATGATGGAGCTCATGCCATTTGTCCGACTTCAATAACGTCTCAAGGCCGCTTTCATTTTGAACCCTTCAGTCGCACAGAAAAATATCAACAGAGCTCAGAAGAAACTGTGCTGTGCTAGATTCATCCCTACATACATACATTCACAGTTTATGGTAGAGCCAATTACACAATGAAGGAAAAAGGGACTGACACTGACGGTCATTAAATGAACACAACAATCAACCGGTTCTATAATGCAGTATCCTATCCACTATCCTTACAGGACATAGGATGTAGGATGCAAATATTTTTTGCGCAGATTGTGTAATGCACGGATGGAAGCCATAATTCCATTATATGATATAATGATACTCAAAAGTTCCAAATTATTTATCAACTTCAGAACTCTGTTACTGGTAGTAAATGTTACGTAATGTTATTTCCCTGCGTCTTATATCATAGCGTGTAGCATGACATGTGACATTGTCCGATGGTAACGTTAAAACAGAAGATTCGTGAAACCTATATATTGCATAATAGCATGGCATATAATATTTGGATATGGTGAAGCTGCACTAGAAAAAAAATTTGTTCCACTCCGCAACTCGACCAACCTTACATTAGAATAATCACTTTTACCTACAAACTATTCCAATTTTTGCGCATTATCCATATAAGCATGTATGCATTTTGCCCATGACAAATTATCATCAGTAGGAATAGTTTGTAATATGTTTTCATATGAAAAGTAATACTAATTACAGGAAACCTCATGAGCTTAAGTAGTAACTGTGCTATTTTGGAAGGGAAAAGGGTTAAAAGTTAGAAATGAACAAAGAGCTTTATATTATTCATGCGCTTTTGGAACCTTTCTTTTAGTTTGGGTTCAGTACTCTCAGTACGCGTAGTGAATGTGCAGTGGCTCAACTGCCTAAACAAGTTTTGTTCATTGTTCACAGTTCAGGAAAGGACAGCGTCTTGAGTTTCTATTTTTGGTTGAGATAAAAATAATCATGGACTAAACTGGAAAAGCAGGAGGGGTCCTTGGATGTTGAAGGACTTTATTGTCTGTACTTTCACAGCTATGCAAATACAGTTTTATAATGCCATTAGGGCCGTGTGACTTTCTTATTCAGCTTCCATGAAGGACATTGTTGAAAGAGGACAGCTTCTTCTGGAGTGTCATTTACGATTCGGCAGGAATTTTGAGAATTATTATCAGTCACTAGATGACAGATGACCGAGTAGTATTAGTCACTCCAGAGTCTTAAAAGTCTGACCACCAACACCACAAAAGTTCTTTTGGGGAAAGTTGAGAAACTATCTAAGCCAATGTTTAAGTATTGCTGGCTGTGATTGTTTTAATTGTGATTTAGAGATTGTAATAAAAGCATTCAAGATGTTTCCGAAATTTTTGAACCCAATTGAAGCTCACTCTGTCCATGTACTCGGACTGGGGGCGATCTTTGCCCTATTGTTTTGGCCGATAGCGTTCTTCGTCTATTGTGTGAACATGACCTTGCGGTTCATTTCGCAAAGGTTGTGCAACTACTATGAGCCGGGTAGATATTTCATTTCCGATGGAGAAGATTCCGTCTTTGGAGTGAAGCTACATGGGAGCAGCAAGTCGTACATTCATGGCTATAAGATCCTCAAGGGCGAGCCCAATATTGATCTGATTCGTTCCAAGATGAAAAAGTTGGTTACCAACACAAAGGGCTATGAGAGGATGAGACATGCGATGGTGCACAAGTTTGGATTTTTCTGTTGGGACACAAAGGTCCCATTCGATGTCACCCAAAACGTTCGGCTTCTCGATAATTTCAACCCAGAGGAAATTGTCGATGAGACCAGACTTTTGGAAATTTGTTCCAGCTTGGTGGGCACAGACTGTGGGGAGAATCGGCCTCAATGGGAAATATTGGTGGTTCCAAAGTACAGGGTGGAAAATGAAGTGGTTACCGATCCCAAAAAGACAACCCATTACGCCCTCATCGTTCGAATTCATCATGGATACTGTGACGGGATTTCATTTGTCCTCCTCACCAACAACTTTTTAGCAGATTCCCCTGGAGAACTTCCCATCGATCCCATGAAGGGCTTCAACAATCCAGTTTGGATCAAGGCATACATCTGGGCCAAGATTTTGATTATTGGTCCGATGAACTTTTTCAAGAACTTGGCCATCATGGTGATAACCCCAAATCGGTTCCGAGTGGACCGCTACGTCAACACCAAAATTCTTGCAAAGAGTTCCCCTGTGGAGCTGGATACTCTGAAAAAAATTCGCGTGGCATCCGGAACCTCAGTGACGTCAATCACTTTGGCAGCGGTGTTTGCCGCAGCGCATAAAACGCATTTGAGGTTATTTCCAGGAAAGCCCGTGCCCAAAACTATGCACCTGGGAAGTGTTGGTTGTATGCTTCCCTACAGTGATGACAAGCGATTGAGTAATCAGTTTACCATGTGGAAATATGCTGGACCATTGGTCGTCGACGACCCCAAACTTCGGTTGACCATGGCTTATGAAGAAGTGAGGAAAGGCGCTAGTCAGCCTGATCCACTTTTTAATTTTTACATGCAAAGGGCATTAGGTTCCCTACCAAAAGTATGGCATGAAATACTATTCAGTTTATCTGGAACTCCCTTGATGTTGTCCAATGTCCCTGGATATACGACTCCAGTCAAGGCGTTTGGAGGGGAAATTGTTGATGTAGCTGCCTGGATCCCTTTGGTCACCACGACAGGTTCTGACATAATATGATTTATAAGGAAATATGAATGACGACTGTTATTTTTTGATTACCATTTCATATTACCAATCATTTCATTTCCAGGAATTGGACTGTCCTCGCAATCCTACTGCGGTAAATTGCACTTTTCTGCAGTAACCGACCCACAGTTATTCCCCAGCGTTGCAGGTTGCAAACAGTTCCTGGAGGATATTATCGAGGAAATCCATATCCTAGCTGACGCTTACGGGGTTCACAAACGCAAAGGACATGAAACCATTTGGACAATGCCTGCTCTAAAAAATACTACATCGAGTATGCCAACTAATTCAACTGACACAATTATTATGATTTGTGCTCATTCCCTACTACTACATTGCATGCTTACATGCTAAAGTAACTGTTTGCTTATTTTGTGACAGGCTGTGAGCGAGGCAGTCATCTCAAGTCGCCCCAAGTCACTCTCAGAAAGGATGCTAATGACAATGAAGAGTCAGCATTACCGTTAGCTGCCACGATAGAGGAAGCTGAATGCAGACTTCGACGAGATCATAATGTCAATGTCATAAGTGGTAAGGAGCCAGTAAATAATACCATTCATCATACAACTCCAGTAAGGATCCTAGAAAAAGTTATATTTAGCACAGGGCACAAGGTTATTTAAGGCCCGTGATTGTTCTTCATTTATGTGATTGTGATATTTCATGTAAAAAAATGACAAATTATATGTAAAGATGTAAGTATAGGAACATGATCGTTTACTACAATGTTTTCTGTACGTTTATAAGTATCTCAAATGAGAATTCTGCTGTGGTCAAGCAGACCGCTGCTATTACCTACATTTCATTTTGCAAGCAAAAAATGGTTTATTTCTATTCTATTCAAGGATGAGTGTAATCAACTGCATTTTATATGAAGGGGTATTGTTTTTTTTATCTAAACGTACAATAGCTAAATAAACAGGTAGTGTTACTCCATTTCATGTCAATCTCAAAATACTCTATTCTGACTTTTTTTATTAACAGTTCGATAAAAAGTATATTTTGTGAGACATTAACGTGTAGATTTAAATAAAAAATTATTTGTTTACGTAGAGCTTCCTCTATCTTGTTTTTCTCCTTTTATTCGACTGGAAAGAAGGTTTGCTATTCTTTGGTCGTTTTCGAACGATGTCGGGGTGAAGCATTACCTATGGAAAATACAATTACATACAATTAAATAACTGAATATTTATTAGGGAATTGGCCCTTATGAAATGAGATGTTTTATATAAAAAAAGACCAACCTTCTCTTTTTTCATCGCTCTGTTGAGGTTTCTCTTCTTGTAGAAAAAGTCGTTGACCCTTGCGTGAACGACATTAAATTCAGAACTTCCAATTAGGTCTCGCAAAACGTTGAGTAATTTTTCAGCTTCATTTTTTAGTTCCTCTGTTTCAAAAAAAAGATATGGCATGCCATCATGAGTCCAGTACTGATTTTTATAAAGTATTTATATAAACAGTAGAAATGAAATGAATTACAAATATGACTATATGACATTCGGAAATCACTATAAGAAGATACTTACGAGGAACGTTATCATCGGTGAGCTCACGGACAGCGACTCTTGTCATAATCTCAACAACTTCTTCAATGGCATCTCGAGGACTTTGTTTTACGATTCCTCTAAAGCACCCCATTGCCACTGTTCGCTATAACATCATAATATTTTATCTTAGACAGCTATTCACAAATGTATACATATCTTTGATTAGACTTGTGTTTGTATGGAAAATTTTTTTAACTTACTATAGTAGTTACACGTGGATTTTTCACAACTTCTCCATTAACACTTTTCCTGATGGAGCTAACAATGTCCACGAATCCCTCCTTATCTTCGAGACGCGCTGCAACTGACGCTAAAAGAACTAGTGTATAGGCACCCTGTAAATAAGTACACAAATAATTACACAATCATTAGTACATATTAATTGTTATCATGACTGAAAATCCGAAACGCAGTTACTTAAAGCTTAAGTACAACTGAGATGTATAAGTACCTTTGCAAGAACATCTTCCATTTCTGATCTTTTCATCGCAACCCAAAGTTTGATATTTAGCTGATGTAGATCATCACAACTTTGGAGGAAGGCACAAACTGGCTTCCCTTTCATCAGACTGTTGGCGACCGTTGATTTCGAGATCTCTTCGGTTAATTGGAGCTTATTTAATACAATCGATATTATGTCTACCGCGATTAAAGGAACCCACTCGTGTTCATATAGTAAATAGTTGTCTCTCAACAAACCTGCAAAAAATTTGCAAAATACGATCAACTGCCTTTATAATAACAAAAATAAAACATTACACTTTCAAAAGTGATTAAGCTAAACTTACCAAAAATAGCTTCTGTTTGTTCCTTTAAGGGGGAATTACAATCCCAAAGTTCCTTATCAAAAGCAGTTCTGGCTAACGCCTTTTTGAATACTACAACCGCTTGAAATATCATGTAGTCTTTTATCTGCTGCGTAATCCTCGCGTTCTGGCCACACATACTTTCCAGAGATGTAGGATCAAGTACATCCTTAATCCGTTTAATAATCACAGCCATATCATCATTTCCAAATATCCTTGGCTCGTGGATTAACAATCCAATAATAAGGAAGAACGTATCTAGCTCGGGGATCTAAAAATAGTAATATTTGAAAATGACATCACGAATTCTCACTTTTATACACAAATTTTGTAACATCTGCCAGATTTGGAGCAAACTTACATGTTTTTCTAACAATAACAGCTTCAGCAGTATTCGAACCAACGACTTTTTCTTTTCAAGTCTAAACACAGACTTTGTTGCATCGCCAAGTCTTTCTCGAACTTTAGGTTGCTTTTCTTTGTCCAACGTAGCTAACAGTTTGAGGAAAATGAGCTCTTTCACTTCTTCAAAACAATCCTGTTAAACACCAGTCATTCAATAGCAGATTAATACAGGTTGCAACAAAGTCTACCTATATATTGGCATTTGATAATAAATAACTAGTACTGCAAACTGTACCTCCGGAATGCTTTGCAACAATGAGTTGAGTATTTCAGCAGCGGTAAGTCGTCCACTTTCATGTTCATAGTCCAATTGACGAAGTATGAGCTGTACTTGAACATACAAATCTTTCGGATTTGTTAGATAATTATTTAGGTAAGCCATATAAGCCTCCCGGCAGCCTTCATTTACATGTTGGTAGTAACTCGTTATGCACTGTTTGAATACTTCTTGCATTAAATCAGGCAGTATTGCGCACCTATATTTGTTTTGCAGAATTCCTCGCAACAAAGTCAATGCAGAACTCTGAAACGTAAAATGAGCAAAGGTTAATTAAGCAATCGAGTTTGAAAATCGAATTACAAAAGTAATTAGTAATTATATCTAATTCACAAATGAAAAATTGTTTTTACCGAACAATTTCCGTCAGTCAAATAACCCTGAATGCACTTGAGCATTAGTTCAAAATCCTGGAGAACCACTTTGAAGTCCGAAAACCGTATGAAAAACGCTGACAGAAACTAAAATCAAAATAGTAATTCATCATACTTCAGTAAAATTATAATAGCAGAAGAATTCTGAATTAGATTGCTTATTTTTTTAAAAAATTATTGTACCTTGAAAGTAGCGTTTGTTATTTCAGAGTCAGTTGTGTTCCGATAGCAGTGAGCACTCATGCTAGTAAAACCGTTTCGCTGCAGCTTATCAATGATATCCGGCTTCTTGAAACTGAGTAGATCAAATTCCATCAACAGTGTTGCGCACCGTAAAGAAACCACACTAACCTGCAGAAATCATAAAGTTTTTGTAACTTGTCAGAAATTGGTAATCACTACTGACTATAAATTAATGGTAGTTGGAATATTTACCTGCTTGGAAGTCGCTTTGATTCCGTCTGCAAGAATTGGCACAAACGAGTCTAATAGAGCCAAAGATTCTTTGCTGCCTAAATTATCCTTAAACTTCCCCCCTCTGTTCAAGCCACTATAAAGACTAGTGAGTCCAAACTCCATCAGCAACGAATGACTTCCAGCCTTCCCCTCCAGAACAGTTTTCTTTTTAAGAGTAGGAATCAACTTATGATCCTTGGGCGCTACCAGCAGCTTCCTCTTTTTATTTGGAGGTTGATCTCCATCTTTTCCATTTGGTCCATCAGCATCACCGTTAGACATGAGAGCCTCTTCTCGTTTAATAACTTCCAATAGCCAATTCAACAGTTCATGGTAATTCACAGCGTTGTTGTCGGCTAATCCTTCCGTAACAGACAGAAGCCACTGTCTAGTTGACTTCATGACTTTTACAGACTTCTTCTCCGTGATTCGCTTAATCGCTGGATCAATCAACGAGTTTAGCTGCTCAGTGGAGGAGACACATTTTGAGCAGACCTTTAAAATTGGACAGGCATTGCTTTTGCTAGCTTCCCGAGTTTTCTCCTTAATTGCTTGAACATCCTTTTCTTCCTGCATCGTCCCATACAGTTCCTCGTCACACAATGGTAAAATCTCTTTTACAGGGACATGACTCGGATTCGCTTTCAAGTCGTTTTCCAGACACCGCAACAAATACGCTACAGTGTAGTTCAGCACATGCCGTTGATAACCTCGTAGTAAGGATGACTTCAAGTACCCAATCACTACTCTTAGATGATCAGTCCCGAGTTCTTTGATAACACTCAAAAGAGTTTTTCGCAACGTATTTCTAACCGACACTAACCCATTTCGTAGGCCCGCTGTAATTGAAGGGATAATGGATCTAATCCCGTTTTGACCATCTGCCTTCGGAATCTTCTTGAGCAGCTTCACCAATGCAATTGTGCAGGGTATTTTTAATATTACGTCGTCATCAACAGTCTTTGTGCCTCTGGATAATTTGTGTGTTGCCCTTTCTTCAAAGTGAAGAAACTTTCTGAGTTTAGGAATTATCTGTGACTTTAATATCCCTAGGAATCTTACTGCTGCCGTTTTTGGAACCAAAGTCATCGTTGGAACTAGTACTGATTTTTCTGGTATGGTAAATTCTTCCTTGTCTGAGTCGTCATCCTCTTCCTCCTTGACTTCTTGATTAATGTCTGTAGTTTCAGTTTCTTTTGGAGTATGCTCTACACTTTTCTGATCAGTATTGCTACTTTCTATTGATTCTGCAACTTTTTGTTGTTCAGGACAGGCTAGACTCAAATCAAAGTGGAATGCATCCATGATAGCGATAAGAACTCTTTCATATTGCTTCGCAAGTCGTGTATTTTTCTTTGGATCATCCAGCAGCTTATTCAGGTAGGATACATACTGTTCATGAGAGACTGCCAACATAACTTGCTTGAGAACCTGTAAAAATTTATTGAAATTATTAATAATGCTGTGAACTTGTTTATCGTCCTATTTCACATAGATAATTTGAAAAGAAGAAATAGTAAGGCCCTTAAGTAATGAATTATTCTTACCTCAATTGAAGAGTCGATGAGTTCATTAAAATTCTTCGCAAGCCGGTCTTCATCAAATAAATTGTGACTTGCAATAGGAAGAATATATGCTTGTACTACAGCTGCACTTACATCATTCATTATTTCTTCAAGCCTTTTGGCTAATCTGAAAAACAATTTTAGGAAACGGCGATAAGTCACAAAAAATGCGTTAAATAATTCTGACTTTACTAAACATTATTTGTCATCATGCAAGCCTTACTTGTTCATCGCTCTCGTTCTTAAATGAACTTGGATGTCACAAAGTCCTTCAATAATCTCCAACGTTAACAACTTTTGTAACTCTTTGAGAGTGCCGTGCAGTTCACCCGATGCGCTCAGGAAGGCAAATAAAATCCTTAAAATGTCTTCGTAACGCTTGTCATCTTTTTCATGAACACAGCTACGAAGCTTCGGTAGAACCACGGTATCCAAGAATTTGTGTACTCCAGTTCGTTCACTCTCATTTTTGCTAGCTTTTTCGGGCAACAAGGATGCCATTGTTTGAAGAACATTCTTTGCAGAGTTTCTCATTCCAAGGTCATCTTCCTGTAATTATAAATGGAAGCATATTTTCGATTACAAATAAATATTTCAGAAATTACCAGCTATTAGTATTTACATAACGTTTTAATAACCAATTACTTACATGACTTGTGTTGTAAATGCAATTGTAAAAGATCAGCGTATATGCTTGCATATCAAACTCCTCTTTCTCAATAAGATTCGTTGCCTTTTCGAATGACTCCTGGCGCTTACTAAAGTTGGGAGTATCAGCGGCCGAGTCCACCCATGCATTCATCCCACAAACTATTTCATACAACTTTGTTTCCCGTTTACATTCCAGAGTTGAGACCAAGGTGGTGCGAAGTCGACGGCCAGTAATCCATGTAAAGCTTGGAGCTAGTTTCCTACAATGCAAAATAATCAACCATGGGTTATTGAGCATCCATGTTTTGAAGTATTCGTTTTACTATTTCAAATGCACTTTACCACTTACATAATTAGGCTTGAAGAATTCTCGATGTTCAGCAAGAGCTTACCAACCGCTGATATGCTATTGACTAAGGTTTCTTCATTGTTTCTGCACATGTGGAAAGTATCGATAATCACTCCGCAAAGTTTTTCGTTCAGCTCTCCTCCAGTAGCAAACCCGGCAAGAAGAGATATCAATGACAAACAATTTTCTCCTCCTGACTGGCTGGTAAATTTCTTAAATGTCTGCGCATCTTGGAATAAATTGAGAATAACTTCTTTTCCCAATAAAATTATGTTGGTTCCGATGCTCTCTGTAAATGATGTTAAGTAATAAAACATCTCAGACCCAAACTCATTATGACATTTAACTTTAAGTCTAGTCAAATCTCGAGAACTCGAATTCTGATTTTTATAATTTGATAGGTATATTCATGTTACCTGTCGTTGTAAACTGATACGACCCGGAAATTTTCAATGGGGAATTGCTGCTACAATTCAAATACTCCTGAGGCGGCTCTTCAGGATCATCAGAAACGTCTGGTGGATTCATCAAATTAAAAATAATCCCAAGCACATATTTTTTCACCTCAAACACTGCAGATTTGGAATCAAGTAAATCAAAAAGCCTCTTCATCGGGCTTTGTTGAACATCTTCATCTCTGCACTTTGTGAACAGGACGTGATATCTGTAAAAAAATTAATTCAGATAAAATTATATTTTTGGAAAGTTGCAATATCTAATCCAAGTATACTACACATCACATCCAATTAAAATTGTTAAGCTTAAAATAGTTGAGCCTTACCGCTCATGTGTACTCCACACCAAGAAAAGTTTCAATATCCAACTGACACTTCCAACAGACGTTACAGTTATATCTGGCAAGGCAGGCCAAATGAACACATCAAAAATTCGCGTAAGAGTTTCTTCCTTCATATCTAACCGGGGAAGGGAACTAAAGAAAGCTACAACACAAATTCTTCCAGCTTTCAAGGCTGCCTTCTTCTGCTCTTCAAATACGTTATCTGGGACTTGCTCCTCAGGATCTAGGGACCTTCTCGATAATGGTTTCACCGAAGTCTCAACAGAACACACCAAATCGCACACACTATTCACAATCTGGTCCAAAATTGTTGGAAACTTGTAGCGCCAAACACGGAGAGCCGATGTCATTTTATTTATCTTGATTTCTATTATCTTGGGAGGGAGTTCTTTAACTAAAACGAAAAATCAAAGAAAGTTGGTCATCTTTAGATATATATAATTAGGGCATGGACAAATATTATTTTATTGCTGAGTCAGTCAGTATTCAATATCAATTTTGTAACATACGTTCATCAGCAGATCCAACAGTTAAATCCAAGTACTTTCTCGCATCGGGCTCGGTACATCCTGCCAAAAATCTTAGCACTTGAAGCCGTTTCTCTCCTTTCATCACGCGCTCCTTGCCAATTAGAATACGTAGTAATATTTCCATTAATACAGATCTTCTTTCTGCAGTTTCATTTTCATATTGTTTGTTAATAGAAGTATCCACTGCGTCAATCCGAAACTTGTGGACAGGATCCATTGATTCGCTGTTAATGACTTCGTCAATATCTTCCCTAAAACGAAACAAAAAAAAAGTTGCTCAGCAAGAGTTGAATCAGTTCAAACAAACCTTGCAAACCTGTTTCGAAATAGAGAGAGCAACTGGATAAAAAAAGTGTTGCCTCTTACTTGTAGTTTTTCAGTTTCTTCTTCCTCTTTGCGAATAAAAACTTCCATGCAGCTTTTTGCACATCCGGTGGGTAGGTAAGGAACTTGAGAGCAGTCTCCCACAGGTCATTATTGACATTCACCAAGTCAAACGTTTCCAAAAACTGTAGCACGGGAATAATCAGTTTAAAATTTTCTCGCTTAGTTTGAATCTTCTTTTCATCACTTTCGGTTTCCATTGTGTGGCCACTAAAATAACAAAATCGTCACAATATAAAATTTAAAATGCTGTAAACGTTTGATGTTACATATTTACATTTCCAATTATAATTTAGACATACACAATAACAGTATCCACAAATCCTTTTATATCCCCATATTCTTTCTTTGATAACGGCAGCCCTTTCAATGACAACCAGAGATTAATCTTATACTGGGCTATATCTAATTGTTCTTCAACCCCAGAATAACAGGCTTCTGATTTTGGTAATCCAAATGTTTCCACCATTAACAAATCCATGAATTCTGAAAAAAATAAATTCCTCTGTATTAAATATCACAAATCTATCTAAGAGCAACATTAATTAAATATTATGATATGATCAGTATTTACAAGTGAAATGTGATATTGATGTGCTTTAAAAACTTACCTTTACAATCCTCGTCTACAACAGGAAGGTTACTAATTCGAAGAGGCTCGTCGGCATCGTTAGGAAAGTCCTGGTTTATGCGAAATTGTGGGCCAAATGTTTCCCAGTATGTTCCCATTTCAATGTGTTTACCAGCGTTATTAATGACATCAACACAAGGGCTCCAAATTAAATTGAAGTTTGTGTACATTAGTCCAAGTGTGTACTTTAAACACATCTGCAAACAGAACGATAGATAAGAATTGTAAAGACACTTCTGCTTAACTATAAAAATGTGCATCTGCATGTTATGTGTATCGTTGTGAACTCAAACAAAACATACCATTTTCAAATTAACATCATAGTTTTCGCTTCCCACGATAACCTTGCATTCTGTTAGCACCGACTTTGCCAGGGAACTAAACTTATTATTAGCTAGACTCATATCCTCCAATTCCAAAAACTTATCCAGCATTTCTATCATCTTTTCCGACGAGCTCTCTACTAAATGAACGGTACTTCTCAATATTGAAAGAGTTAAGGCTCGAATCTACAAAAAACATAACAAGGCATTTAAAATTTTGCATCATTTTTCGCACACAACAATTATCAACCATTGAAAACATGCTTGTGAAAATCCAAATTATCTTGGAAAAGTTACCATTCTAAATCCCGATTGAAGATTGTTCGCAAGTGAGTCCCAATTACGCAGAATGAATTCCTTCAGAAGTAATTCACATTCCTCAGAGTTAGTCGATATTATGAAGTACACCAAAACATCTAGAATCTTCAAACTCCATAAGCAAAACGACTTTTTAGACACTGCTCCATCCACTGACTTTGACAAATAATCCAACAATTCCTTCACAGGAACACTCTTGTAAAATGAGGTTTGCGGAGAAATCTGCGAGATAAACACTTGAAGAATGTAGTAAACTGCTGGTAACACGTTCACATTTGAAGACTGTTGGGTACCTGGATGGATGAATGTTGACAGAATATTTATGCAATTTTGCAGACAACTTTCACAGTTTTTACTATTCAGTCTGGAGAATACGAGAAGTAATCTGACCGAGTAGCCAATCTTGTCGGGTACACCATGCTCTTCAATGTTTTTTTTCAGGGCCTTAATCAAGTTGCAGCAGTTCCAAGTTGTTCCTTTGATACTACTAGCGTTCAACATGGTGATAACCCGTTTCTGTCCTTTATAGTAAATCATGGGGGTTGTACTTCCTGTGAAATAGTGACCATCCCCACTTGGCAACTGATACAAGCCTCCTTGCTGTAATATAGCTTCACTCAAACAATACACTGAAATATTTGCACACTCCTTTATATAATCAGGGGTCTCATTACGAGCAAACGCCTCCGTAATTGGTTCAAGGAACATCCTAAAGTAAGCTCGGAAACTACGTAAGCATCTGTCCAGAGTTTCTACCGTTTCACAATTCACAACCTTTAGAAGATTCTGGACAACGGGTTGAAATAAGTTGAGGATATCTGTATCAAATGACGAACACTTTGCCTCAATCAAGGCAACTACAATTCTTGTTACAAGATCGGCGTTTGCTTGGCAAGCCACAGGTTCCGAAGAAATGGACTGGAGAAGATTTGCGCAGCTGGAAGTGTCTGCAACTTTTCCAGCATTCTTAAATTCTATCACAGTGGCATACACTGTTAATAGATTTGTTACATTCCGATTTGCTTTCATGTCTTCTCGAATTAGGCCCTGAAATATAGACGAACAAGTATTGTCAATTTTAAGTTTCCTTAATAAATATAATTTAATACACAAAAAAGTAAAACTTTTATTTTAGCTAATTAAACATACCTCTATTAAATGTATAAGATTTTCGCTGTGTATGGCGTTAGCATGATTTAGTAACCGAAGCGTTAGCTGACTTAAAACATCAGTCCACACTAGAGCTTCGTCACCATCCAGATCATGTAGAAATGATATACAATTTTTAAATTGTATTCCAGGGCCATTAAGTTTTAAAGTGTTTGCAATTCCTTTGAAAATGGCGAAAAGTAATGTAGCTACACCGACTGCGTGCTAAAAAATGTAACCAAAATTCATCGATTTTTTAGTTTTCAAGTTTTCACAAAGTTATTTTTTACGAAAAATTATTTTGCTAAACGTGATTTCGATTTAAGTTGTTACCTCTGGATGTTTACGAAGGAAAATCCCATATATTAAGTTTAAAAACTTTTCCGGATGATCCCGAGCATATTTGCCAGCGACGATTGAGAATGCTTCACAAGCAAATATGATGACATAAGTTTTTAATTTTGGATCCAAGAAGCAGGCAAATTGCTTCATGTGAAACTGCAGGTCCTTAATTATTTGCTTTCTCAGGTACTTTGATAAATACGCATAACATTTAAATCCAGCCTCGATAATATTTGTGTTCTTGGACTCCAGCACAATTTTTACGATTACTTTGAAAAAGTCTTGGAAATGCGGGTAGAATTCCTCCCCAAGATCTCGCGAGAGTGCCGTGGCCAATCTAATATGACAGACAGATTTTTTAAAATTTCAAGTCTGTGTAAATACAAAAAGTTTTAACTTGAAATAAACAAATTTTAGGAGCTTACGCAAACGTTGGCTCAAATGAAGCCACATTCTCTCCATTCTCCAAATGCTCCAACAAAAGCTTCGCCAATTTTTCTTTCTGAAGTATGAGCTGGGCCAGGGTTTTGGAATCTGCTCCAATCTTGCAGAGGAGGTCAGCAAATGTTTCTGTTCTGTTCAAGTCCACCCATTTCTCAATTTCCTGTAAACATAAAACAAAATTATATTATTTAAATAAAATAATTCGGCCTATTATTTATATCATATACATCTTAAATGTCACAACACTACAACTAAATGATATATTAATTTACCTGAGAAAAATATGTCTCCTTTCCTTCCGGATTCTCTCCCCGTCCATCTCTGATTGACAAGTTGACGTTGACACTGATCTGTCTCAACTTCTCTTCAAATGTTTGAAACTAAATGAAATGAAAAGTTAAATAATCCAACATTTAGCAGTCATGTTAAGTTGCTCTCCTTCTGCTCAAGATTATCATCTAGACACTACACAATAGATGATTGTTTAACAAAATTTACAAATTTTTACAAAATTACATACCCTGAAGGTGTTGTCTTCTTTATGTCGAGTCGTAGTACGCTTCCCCATGATTGATGATTACTGATAATTGATGCTCATTGATCATTTATGATTAACGGCGAGGGTCGTAGTGAATCATACCATACCGAACTTAATTTTAATTTATCGTTACTTTTCCTGCAACTCAAGCCGTCCGTGACAGCCTGACTTCCGTCCGAACTTTCAATTCAACTAAACAATCTATACGTATAACTAACTACGTACTAATAAACAGACAAATACACGCGTAAATAGAGCAATCAGTAAGTTTACTAAAGAACTTATTTAAAGCACTTTTAGTTTAATTGTTTGTTTCAATAATAATAACTGCACGCTCGTAACATGCATGCATTGAAAGTAAACACAAACTCGGCTCATTCCCGTACATCTGCCCACTGCACGTGAACCTGATTACCATGCACATGAACAATTTGAATGGAATTGGGGCAACTTGCAACGTTCCGACACATGCATTTATATATGTCTTTGTCAAAGAACGGTGCATTTGCATTGCATATCATTTTTAGTAAGTAAATGCACGAAAGATAAATAGCTATGAGATGTTTTCACTTTCGCTAACTAACTGTTCTTTAATCGTTAAATCGTAAAGCATTTGAATGAATCTTAAAATGAATTCAAGGTTATGTTAGTTAACAAACTTTCATTTTACTTCTAATATGAGAATTTTATTTAAGCTGCAGCCAGTGCCAGACAGCCAAGTTAATATTTTTTGTCTCCGTTCCAATTAAGCCATGTTCAACTCTCCAGAT
>JAQGAH010000343.1:0-46625 GCA_034696885.1 Lepidocyrtus paradoxus | reverse complement strand
CTAGAAACTAATTACCTAAAGTTCCCTAAATTTACCTGTAAAAAATCACATTTCATGTAAAATTATCCTAGACTTAGCAACGGCCGGCAACAGTAAGTACATAGGTATGCTAAATAAGAATGCGAATAAATTTAAGCTTCCTAAGTGTGTAAAAGATCTTGACTATTCATAGTTAGGTACGTATTTATATGTAGCATTATTCGATAAGAAGATTTTTATTTTTCTTGGAATAAAATAAATGTATTTAAGAAATCGTTGAATAGAGCCATATATTATGGCAAAAATAGTAAAGTGTAAATTAATGACTAATTAGTGCAATTTCTTTAATTAAGTATAGCATAGATAACGATAATTAGAGCATTTGTTCGTATCAAACTGACACATATTATATAGTATATCATTATCATTGTGCAAATACAAAAACGACGGAGTGACATGCTTGAAATTAGTAGGTTCTAAAACTTACATTTAGAGAAGTTGGCCAACTATCCTGTCCAACTTGCCACTTGTATTGATTCGGTAGAAATCTTAGATGAGTTCAATCAAGCCAAATTAGTTTTTCTTTACCCACTAATCATCTAACCAAAGTATTGTATAATAGTGTTAGTATAAGCTCATGTAAGTCAAACAGATAACGTAGGTAGAAATCTTGTAACTTTATTGGGACTAGTATAAGATTTTATACTATTATATGATCCTAATTGATGAATTAACTTAATTATGTCATAATTTACATAAAGATTAATGAGTAATGTTAAATCTGTTTGCTTTTTTATTAAAATAGAATACGCCATATTTATACGAGCATATACCTGTAAGTTTGAATATAGGACAATCTGTAGTAAGTGTAAACATAGTAAGTAGATTAAGATGAAGATACATTTAAGATTGCTTATAATTACACATTTCTTAACGAAACATCCAAAGTGATACGAATAATATTGGGTAAGAATTATCAGCTAATGTATAGAAAGTAATGCGGTATAGGTACATACTTTAACTGATTTATGAAGTCAGTCATGACTCATGAAGGATGTAAGACTATATATGCATAGTACGTAAATAAATATACAATCAACAATGGGAAAAGAAACAATCTAATCATGCCATTAATTGTATCCTACACCCAATAATGACGTTTACAACAATTGTGACAGTACTTGATCTGTTGAATCACACTTGAATTCATGCACATCTTAGCTTTTTAACAACGCTCAAACATGACATTACTTAGTTTAGTTTAGTTTGGTCTTTATTGCGTGGCTCTTCAAATTTAAATTTGCGTTTAGTCATCATCACCATTTGTTAATTACAAGTAATTGACAAGATGCTCACTTTACTACTTACTTTTTCAGACTAAAGAGGACATTAATGCATGCCTCAGGTAACTCAAATGCAGAATGAACTCTCTCTACCTTAAACTTTTTCACCAACAGCAACTTTACGAAGGTAGGTTTACATTATCTGTATGATTCACATCAATTTTTCAAACCCTTTTCAGTCCTTCCGTTTCACTTGAACTTTCCCTTCAAAAACTGATGGAAGGTGGTGAGGCGTCCAACATCCTTTTCAATTCCCAGTTTTTCTCAGTCATTAGTCATTACTACTTATACACTTCCCCTGACGTTCTTTAATGATTCTTTGCTTAATATCAAAAGAATGGGGCTATTTTTTTAGAGAGAATTCCATTATGCATTCCTACATACATGAATGGTTTATGGAGCGCATTACTTAGCATCCATCTATCAGTATAGTTATGTATATGTGGTGAAAGGGGAAAAAATCCCTCCCAAAGAGGAAGTCTGAGCAAGAAAGCCCTGAATCTGGTTGTCTTTCATTTACTAACGAAGTTGTGAAAATTATGAAAAATAGAACAAAAGTACTACCGACTAGAATCAACATAACCCGATCTCCGTATCCGTTTAACTCTCCCCTCCAAATCCCCTCCTTGATGAGACTAACGAAAAAATTCTTTTCAGATATTAAAAGCCCTGGAATCCCAAACGAGATGAGGTGGAGAGAAACTAGGAGCAAAGGAGCAAAAAAAAGAGTTCAGGAAAAAAAGTTTTTTTTCCGCGAACTTTTTTTCTTCCTCTTCCAGACATTATGCAAAATCATTACATCAGATCATTTGTCATGTGGTGATGGTATGTATTATCCTTTTTAATTTCTGACTTTGCCACGTTCCTGTAGAGTGCTCCCATTGTCCCGAAATGGGTACTTCTTAGGAAATCCTCTTGCATAACAATGGAAAGAGAACGATGAATCAACGAGCCGTCATATATCGTGTGTATCATCATCATCAGCAGCACCATCATGTATATCCGCTTTATTGTACCTTATCGTTTGTTAACAATTCCGGAGAAGAAAAAAATCCTCATCTTCCCACCTATATCCTCTATCCTATCTCAAGTTCCCAGTATTTTTTTGCACGAAATAAGTTTTTTTCTTGGCTCTTTCTCCAGGTCTCATCAGTCATTTACAATGGGCCATACAAACATTCCGGGATTTTTTTCTTCCATTTCCCTCTCAGACCAATCATACCTAATATATCAAGAGCCAGAGCCAAACACATGCATTTTAGGTATGCCTATCTGTACACCTACTTCATTCTATCATCAAGAATTACTTTATATATTATTGCCAAACCACACACATGCACATTAAGTATATCGAAGGATAGTGATTTTTTTAGAATGGCTTTTTGTTCGTCGGAGATATAACGAGAAAAAATTTACGGCCTTCTTGAATTGGATTAATAATTTGCTACTTCCCTGCTTAAATATATGCCCTCTCTTCCCATATCCCAGCCAATGTGTTAAGATAAAGGGGATCCTGAAAAAGGCATTATGCAAGAAGAAGAGCTAGTGCCACTTTGTGCAAAACGGGACTTTCTCCTAGATAGATTTCCTTTAGAAAGTTTTTCTTCTTCCTTTTCTCTTTTTCCGCCTACTGGGTTTTTACTTCTATCATCCAACCAAGTACAAACTAAACTTAGGCATAAGATGATCCTCATATAACTAATATGCCTACAGATATAATCATATACCTAAAAGGTCGTATGTGGGGGGCTGAGAAGATTCTAGGCTGTACAACATATACTTCACTTTTCCCCAACTAAAAAAAGAATAAGTTATCGAGAAAGTGAAAGAAACTGGGTTTAAACACTGGAGCTGGCGAATACCCGAAAAAAATAATTTATAGCGGGCTTGATACCATAATCCTTAGAGTAAAGATGTATCTTAGGCTCGACTCAAGTATACTTATCCCACTTAGATGTGTAGTTTTTTTACCCTACAAGAGTAAATATTCGCTCTTTGCCAACTAGTTTAGTTAGGTACTTAAATATTCCTATTTGGATTGATATATTTAAGTAGTAAAAATGAAGTAAAGTAAGAAAGAACCAAGAAGCGGCAGTAGTTTCCCAAGACATATTCATCATTATCACAGCATAATGCACGCACCTATGAAAAGGGGTACATCATGGTTCATCCTCGTTCATGATCATGATGACGTTTTTTTTTAGCTCGAAATGTAAACCTAGCGTAGTCCTTTAGCTTATGAAATTTGCGTTAGTTCTAACCTCCTTTTACTTGGAATTTTTCAGAGTGTAACCGTTTTTTTCCTGAGAAACTGGTAGGAAATTGATGAAGAGCTTGTTGTGATTGCAAATGGGAGACAGGGACGCGTTTTTTTGGTAGGGAGTTGAATAAAGACATATGGAATTGATGTGGATATAGTAAGTAATTGGAGTATGTATGTAGAATGGATGCAGGCAGCCTCTCTCCGGCTTGTAGTCAGTTTTTTGGCAGGATTTCAAAGTTGTGCTATGTCATGCTATTCGTAATTTGGGATGGGAGTTAAAGTGAAAGCGGGGCAGTGAAAAGTGAAAAACTGGAAGGAGGACGAGTAAAGCACGTTAATGTGCCGCCAGTTAAAACAGAGTACTTTTATGCAACTTCATCCGCCCTCTTTCACGTTATTACGATATACAAACTTGTTTATACATAGTCTGGAACGGCTTTGCACGTTCCAGACTCAAATTGAATAAAAAAGGGTTAGGAGCATGACCAGTGAGACCAAATTTCTTGATGTTTTTTATGAATCACAATGCAGATAGTTTGGTGGAATACTTTGATTGGGATTTTACAAACCTTTACGGTATTTGCTGTTTAAAGTGGGAAATTACACGATGGTCATCCTAATCTTTTTAGTATTATTATAACCGCATTTATTCGACAGTTGCAATCAACGTTATCTAAGGATATCTATGCTGTATTCACTACTGAATTCCACTTAAAATTTTTTTACGAAATGACTGAACCTGTGATCATATTTAAGTTTCAAAAATATACAAATAAACAAAAAATAGTTATGAACGCCTAAGTTACGGCAACAAAATATGTTTTTGCAGCAGCGTAATTAATATTTAATTAGTTTGTTCATGGTATTTAAATTATGATCCAAAAGACTATTTAAAGGAACTGATACCTAAGCCAGTTTCTTTATTGTCTTAAGACTTTCATTCATTATGAAACACTAATTAAATATATTCCCGGAGCAACTTTTAACAGTCATTAAATATTTAATCAAACTGACCATGAGTCCCATGCACATTGCAGAAAGATAGATCGCAGTTTCAGACTAGTCTAGAAATAGAGAGAGCATCCATTTTTGTGTGAGAGCTTTACTAACCACATAATATCGTTTCATGTAAGGGCTATGCATAGAGACGGACGCTCACCATTTTCATTTCAAACAGCTATTTCGTTCGCCAACAAGTCAACTTTCACTGCTACCATCATAGCGCCACCAAACTGACCTTTCACTTTTTTCTCCATCATCATCAATATTGAACATCGTTTTCTTCTCAGTTTTCTCAGAAATATCCAAGTCCAACTTACATATTTCCATTGTATACGATCTGATCTCTCCAAACATTCTAGAAATGAAAATCAGCTCAAGCTCTTTTCCAACTATTGAGTCATTGAGTGATCACGGACAGGAACTAGATGGGATACTGTTTACATAAGCCTGACAGTTCCAAAGTTGTTCCAAGAAGCTCTATCTGGTCTCCGGTTCTAAAGCCCAACTTCCATTCCAACAAATAAGCGACAGCCAGCCCCAGTTTTTTCTGACAATCTCCCATAATGTCACTCCATCACTCTACACTTAATTATCAGTAGGATGATCAGGAAAGCGATCAAAAGTCAATTTTCTCCATTTTTCAGAACTCGCCCCTTGACATGTCATAATATATGTAGTACCAAGAACTACAGTAGCCTACTCTTTAATCAAAATTACTCACTTGGTCATCTTTTCTAGCTTTAGTTCATCACATTTCATGGAACCCTCTTCATTTTAAAATCTTTCTTTAAAAATATCCCCCAACGTAACTTTCCCTTTGAATTAAATGCGTCCCATAGTGGACTACCTATCCGCTTTGAGAAAAAGCAGAAACCTGATGAGCTTAGCAGAAATCCAGGCAGTCTAAATATAATTAAATATACTACCAGGAAGACACAATCTCAGGGATCCATTCCAATCTTGGGAAACAGCAAGAGAAACTTTATTTTCATTCATTTCACTCCCTTGCCGTTTGATGTGCTCAAGTGAGTGAATGAAATTGCCGAAATCCTTTAGCTCAATCCGGGAAAGAGAGGAGAAAATTCATTTCCTTGAAGTTTTGCCGAAAACAGTGTGTGTGTCTTGGACTCTCCACTCCCTCATATAAATATGTAGGAGTTCACTTAAATTCATCCGAAAACTTTTTTTTTCTCCTTGTTAACCTTGTAATGTTGTAATGCTCTATTTAACGGACGATGGGCCAAACTACTGAAAAAGAACATGAGAGGGGAGCCACTGTAACGAGACCACCTTGCCTTTTCACCTTATTAAGAATTCTTTATTTTAACACTTGAATCGCTATATCACCACAACGGTTCAATGCAATCTATTTCCACGGCATGGATTTTTTCCTCTAAGCCTTGTGCTGTCTCTACATTCATATGTCTCCTCACGTCCACTTGGCTCTCTTCATGGTTGCCTAAACCTGGTTGTGAAGGTAAGTGACTTTCTTTCTTCCATTATGTCGTGAGACGCGACCAGTTCATTTAAAGAACGTGCAGACCACAGCAAATCAACTAAAGCTATTTTCAACTTTCTCGAGGATCATCTCAAGCCCATCGCATCGCCATATGGTCACCTTTATTTCCTCTTTTGAGGAGTATGGTATGAGAGAAAGTTAATCCAGGACTGAACTTAAAAAGAAGATGAAGCAAAAGTAATTTTCCTTTAGTAATGCTGGATCTCTGTACAAGTGAGAAACTCACTATAGGGCACACATTACTTTCCGTAGTTGTTGAAATGGGGGAGATTGCAACGTTTTCCTTGCTTGGGAAAGCATGAAAAGTTTAAAGGTTATGGTTTATGTTTGTGGATCCTGTTGAGGGAAAAATGTTTTCTTCCAGTTCATAATTGAATTAATACGATGACAGATATATTTTCAATTTAATTAAGTTGTTGGTATTGATCTATTTACTTAAACGAGGTCTTACAGTTCGAGTATCTCCAGATTTATAGAAAATGAAACTGGTTATGTCGATGCGCATTGTCTCATGTTTGACTGGTTGATAAAAATGTTTGTGTTCTACCCACTTTTAGAGTTTCTTGACACTGATTTCAGGAATAAAAAACTTCAAGTTGTTTTTCAATTTAGCAGATCTACAATCTTATAGTTTTACTTTCCCTCTTTATAAACAAACCAGACAGCTAATAGACAGTTATTGAAAGGTAGGAAAAGTAAATTTACGGCATTACAAAATGAATTGAAATCCCGCCATTGTGAAATGACGGAAGCTATTCGCTTTTCATATTAGTTTGCATAAACTCAGTCAACATTGTGCATTTCATCTCAATAGTAGAGCATAAAAATTGGAATAAAAAGTAGTAATTTATCATTGGTAGTTGCCATTTAAAACTGACTCAAATTGAATTCCTCTTTTCTGTTATGCAAAAAGGGCTCTTGTACGACTCACTTCCATGTGATTCCAATCCACTTTACAGAGATCCATTGGAATTTGGCAGTTGAATAGCACAGTAAAGTTTTTATTGACCATCATCGACCCTGAGTGTCTCTCATGCTTACTGTGAAGTGGGCTGATTGAAGTTTTCATATGAGCAGGAAAGGAATTAACCAAGTATGCATGGCATTCTTTCATCATTTGCCAGTCAATGCGACCAATTTATAGTTTCCGAGTAGGGGTTACTGAGGGTTATGTTTTTGTTTCTTGGAATGGGGTAAAGCAACGGACGCAGTCAATATGAAAGGAATAAATGAAGTTATTTCAATGATTTTTGAGGCCTTTCTTTGATGAAGACCATTTGAAGAGCCAAGCATATGCCAGTCGTCTGTTGGAATTGCAGCAGCTGCCCACACGTTGCTCTTTTTATGTCTGGACATTATTTGTGTACTTCGTCGGAAAAACAAACAGGATTGTTCATTGATTCTGACCATACACATAGTTTTGTGAGTTGGGTTATGATAAAAATGTGTTTCATTAGTAAATAGAATCTGTAAGATATATAAATATATGAGGGTATGATCAACTAGACAAATCATTAGTTGGCAAATTGACAAACTCGGCACAGCAAAAATTACTCTATTGCGATGACGTCATCTGTAAAATACATGGAGCTTGTTTTAATATAATGATCAATTTTCCAATAATTTTATCAGAATAAAAAACATCTTTAAATAATTGCCGGCTACATTCAATGCAACTTTTAAAAAACAAAAATTTTATATGGAAAATTTATTTCATTGTCACTAAAATTTATGGTGATAAATTGATGGAATGACCAATCCAAACAAATTGAAGCTTGTCAATGCAACTTACCGTACCTATTTAGCATTGTTTGTTTGTATGATGCGGTTGTCAGTTTCAGGATCACCGCTGTATATTGCTGCATTGATTTTATTAACGTCCATACATTCCCGACGAGCTTCATATTCCACGTGTGACCACAGGACAGAATTGAGCTTTGCTGACTTTCCCTGACATTGCATTCCGTTATACAACGACTTTTAAAAAACCCAAGGAATGTCAAAAGCATGCGAATACACTTTTGCTTTCTCCCATGGGCAAATACCTCACTTGCATTGCAGTCTACTTATTAAACAACCGGGCTCTCGACATATGAACCGGATCGGCAGCAGAATAGATATTCATGTGCATTTTTAACTTGAAAGGTAGACGACAACGGGTATTGTATTGCACTGCACCTGACTTTGTAAATTCGCGTCCTCCATAT
Source organism: Lepidocyrtus paradoxus (assembly GCA_034696885.1). Classification (NCBI taxonomy): domain Eukaryota; kingdom Metazoa; phylum Arthropoda; class Collembola; order Entomobryomorpha; family Entomobryidae; genus Lepidocyrtus; species Lepidocyrtus paradoxus. The sequence goes on along the minus strand of JAQGAH010000343.1, from coordinate 38,312 downwards.
TGTAATAGTAATAGCATACATCAGTATCAAATATGCTCAAATACATACATACACGTGTATATGCAACTCGTGAGTACACAATTTACCTAGTTCAGTATTCATCTGTATATGCACGAGAGTTGGAAAAAAGTGGAAAGAAAATGAGATGATGTAGCATTGTTACTACGGCTCACAGCCTAAACTGTCTCTACTTTCACTTTGCATGGATTTTAGGATGTAATTGAGAAACTCTTGTGATATGAATCGCTGCGTAGTTGAATTCTTTCCTTCTACCCTCTCATGCTACCATCTATGCTGCTGGTCTAGCTTAAGCTAGGTACAAAATCCAAAACAAAGTTTTACAGTTCATTTTTAGACTGGAGACTAGACTAGAGAAAGCAAACCAGAGAAAGCTCGTTTGTAGCCTTCCTCCATCATATTATACCCTAGCAGAACAAATCGTCTAAAATTACTTATGTACATATTCCAATGCCCAATATCCGTCATACTACTGCAATTTCAATAAATAATAGCAGTCATGGGAAGCCACCAGCAACGTCCAGAAAAGGTAGTTAAAAACTTGTAATCTTCCACTCTACAGCATAGATTTTGAAAAGGACTACCATTTAAACCTCTCGTTGGATGATGATGATGATGGTGATACCATAGCACTACATGTGTGAGTTGCTCCATGGTGGGTGTAGAGGATATAAAACTTTCTCCTAATCAATTCAACCCTCATTCCAGCTCAAGTTGTGTCTGGATGCAATGTGCTCCATTTGTATGAAGGGAGTATTCCAAATTCCAGAAAACATTATGTAGGGATTAAATCAACCTGATTCAAAACATACATACAAAATAATCGGCATCTTTTCCTCTGTAATACTTTCAGGGTTTTTATTGTTTAAGTGGATTATACTTGTTTTTTTATAGGTTTGATGACTTGATAACAATTTTTTGACACATTCAGTTCCTATCTAATGTTACAATATATCTTGTCGCTTTTCTATACCTAAAGGTTAGAGATTTTTTTAATAAAAAATACCCAACAAAATGGAGTTACGTAAACGTAAATATGACATCAGACAAAATGTGTTAGTGTTTGATTACTTTCCAATTTGATTTTACCCTCTAGATCATACACGTTTACATTGCCTACTAAAAAATATTTGGCATTTCTTGATGTATTTTTGTGATAAAGGTTTAACAATTCATATTTCGTAATGGTAAATATTTCATGAAACAATTCTAACAAACTTAAAGCTAGAAACTGGCTAACAAACAAACGCAACTAAAAAGCGTAATAACACATTCAACACTAAAGACTAACAGGCTCTACTTTAAAATTGGTAACCAACAATATAAGATTCGGAGTAAAATGGATTATAAAAAAGTATTAAAATTCTTTTAAAGCTTTCTATATACTGGCTAAACTTCCGAGAAGAATACTTGGATCCTTTCATTCCATTCTTTCAACTGAACCATCCCTCCTCGGCCCACAGATCAATCAAGCATTTTACTATTTTTTGTAACGATAAAAATTCGGTGGTAAAACTGGAATGCGTTTTATCTTCCTCCCGCATTCAAAATGATAATGGTAGCGCACGTTGAGATTTGTTTTACGAGTGTATCTGTACAATTAGCTTTGTATAACCGACTAAAAGTTATAAATGCTGTATACTATTAAAATATATATTAAAAAACTAGAGCAAACAAACAGCTATCCATAAAAGAAATGCAGATCTGGATCATTACTATGCGGACTAGTAAGGCTTCTAGGATTCGTGTCGCTCTCCTGCCTGCTGAGAGCGGACGATCGACTATTGGAGAATCTAACGACAGCTCGGCTAGAATCAGTCCCTCCACCAGCACCTGCTGAAGGCGAGAAACTGGAAATGTCGTCCCCCCGACGGATGATAGAAGGCAAGTGAATATACTCATCCGGCTCCATCACTATGCTCAGCTCATCCGTATCACTGAGACCTGAATGGGATCTGCGGAGAGTGGCAGACTCCTTCCCGGTTGACTCACCACCCCCTTCATCCGAGCGGTTGTTTCGCCTTGGACCCCGTCTCCGCTGACAGGCGAAGTTTAGGAGGAGCAGAACAAACAAGAGGAGAAGGGCTGATGTGATACTTACAGCTATATAGAGCCATAATGTATGGGAATTTTCTTGAAAAAAAGGAGAGAAAACAAGACAGAGAACTTTATTAGGACTGGATTTCGACTGTCAAAGTTCTTCTCAAACACAAATAACGGAACATGACATTACTTCCAGGGAGGGATTTGCGTAGAATTTATATAGCTGCTTGAGCCACACTCATCTACTGAGTGGGACTTTAATGAATTGCTTGTTTAAAATGGGAACTTACTGGAGAGGAAATCATAGGCGCTGATCCCCTGAGAGATCAAGTAAATGACTCGAATGTCACCGTTTGTCTCATTACCACTTGGAGGTTTATCTTGACCTAGATGAGAGCCTGAACCAACAACCGTGGATGACTTGGCTTGATGACTTTCTTCGTTTAGGTTGTCCTCCGTATCTGTGTTAAATATTAGATTTGGAAAGTTTTTTAAAATTTTGACCTTACTTTTTAAGTTAATTTTGCATCATCACAACATGCAGTGCAACATTTTGCAAAAAATAGTCGTTCAGAATCAAATGAAATTAAAAATAAAAAGTCGGAAACAAACCTGAAGTGTGGGGATGTGTCGCAATCATTGCAGGCTTTTGACTTGTCCTTCCCCTTCTTTTTGGCTGCTGAATTGGTATATGATTTGTATTACTGCCCCCATTACTCCTGTCCCAACTGGCAGTATGACTTGGTGAATAAATCGATGGCTGCTCAATAATCTTTTCAGTTGGATCGTTCCCATCCTCATTATTATTACTATCAGTCTCATCATATACAATCTCATCCGGTTCTGACTCCCCTTGATACTTCTCCTTGAGAACTTTCCTTGGAACTGAAACGTAGATGCGGAAAAAATACAGAAAAAAATATAGTGACAGAAAATGAAATTTGCAAAATAATATTCATACGCTTCGGAAAAAATATTTTACAGTCACGCGCTAAAAGTTGCAAAAATTTCATAATTATATAGACAAACATATTAATTCACCTTATAAAGACAGAGACCTACATAATAATCTAGTATATTAAAAATGGATGATTTGCAATTCGCAAGAAAACAATTCCACTTGAATTCACAATGAATTCCGGATCTAATCTTTCCTGCTCCAAATGCTTTCCCTCGTTATTTCTGTCCTCATTTTTAATATTAACGATACCATATTATGAAGAGCGCTGAAGGAGAAAAAAGGTCAAACACCCTGAAAGAACAAGATGAGGGTAATGAACATCCCGAAATCTAGATCTTTTGCATAGTTTAGCCCGAAAAACTTTTCATTCTTGGGAGCCATACCGCATCACCTGAAGCAGTCTATATCTCTCCTTTGCTATCTCTTATCTCATTGCTGAGTATGATGGAGCTGGGGCTGGAAGACCAGTCTGGATGCAAAAATACTTTGTAACTTTCACTCATACAGTAGACATGGTAAGTATATAATGGCTAGACAAAAAACAAGAGGTTTCGTTTGTCATTGTTCCATGTAACATGAGCACGTCCACCCCATCTTGATTTCATCTCTTCATTCACAGTTCAAATGGCTTTCTTCTCCCTAACTAGTTAGCATCTCGCCAATTACTTTTTACCGAGAAATATTTTTAAAAGTTGCTAATGGCACAATAATGGGACTGTAGCGAAATGACTGTTTTAACAAAACCGGTCCCCCATACTATCATAACATCATCATCTTAAAATTAATGGAATTCGGTAATTGAGGCGAAATCTTGGAGGGAAAAATACTTACCACATGTATGTATCACTTTCAGGTACATCCTTGACTCGGGCTTACAAGGATTTCCAAATGTGGCTGGATCGGCTCCTAAGGCACAGCGTCTCTTCCCATGACATATCTGCATAACTGTTTCCAATAACATCATTTAAACCAAAAATTTTAAATTAACTTTATCCTTCATCATAATCTTCAAATAGTAATTAAATCTATGACATAAACAACGCACATATCACTCACGTATAACTTGTTTTAAGTCTAACCTGTTTCAGTTGCATAGCTGCTTAAGCACGCTAGAGCAGGGGGAAGGGAGGAAAAAAAATTCAAAAGAAAAAGTTAGTATACGGCTGTTGTACTCCAAGCAGAGTTGTCTTTTCATGTCCAACTTGAATGAATCTAACTTAAAGTAAACAAAACTGAAAGTGGGAATATTTTCCCTATATATGGCATCCTGACATACTTATCCATTCACAAAACAGACCTAATACTATACGCTGCGATGCTTTCTCTCCCCTCCCTTTTGCGTCTTGGAGGAAAAGTAAAAAAAAGTTTTGACTTTACTTATTTCAGACATGGACATATGCTCTGGGTAATCAGTACTTGTGTTGGATATACCCATAAACGACTTTTCCCCCAATGTTTGGAAAAAGCGGAGTGAAAGTTGATGTTTATATTAAAAGTAAATAGTGACTATAATGAATACTGAAAAGTGGAAATAACACATTGGGAAAACATTGGAGGAGGGGAACAGTTGTCCTATATATTTTTTTCTCGAAAAAAAACGCGGCTCAGATGTGCGGTGAAACGCAAAAACAAAATAATATTTTATCCTTATTAAGCATACAAGGAGTACATCCACCCCTGAGAATTCCAGACAAGTGGAAAGAAACTGGGATGATACCTAAATGGGAAAAATTCCACTATTTCATACTAATTTCCCTTTTTAACGTGAATTGGACAAAGATATTTTTTGGAGTAATCATCCTATTACGGGAACTACTTGTTCATCGGACTCTCACACTAGGAAAGTTGGTGCTTGCCACCACAGCTATTACGCTTTCTCTTTTACTGCTTTCTCCCTTCTCATGAAAGTATATATCTCATTTAGAAGATGTAATATAGCTATATGGAGGGACTTTCCATGGAGGGAAGGGAGGAGGAGGGAGAAAAAGACATCGTAAAACTGTAACAATGCAATGGCAGACTTTTTGCTGAAGGAGCCCATCGTCCTATTACTCCAGGATGGGAAAACTTGGACACTCATATATTTTGGGGGAACGGGCCTACTTTTGCCAACTTTAATTGAAGTAAAGTCTTAGCTCCAGGTTATATATAACATTAGCATCAGCATCAAAAGCATTCATATCAATTCCAAAGGAGCGTATAAATACATTAAAAAAATGGGAATATGGGAGAGTTGCTCAACTTTGGGATAATGGTAGGGGGAACTAGCACAATGAGAACCTTGCAAACTGCACATGGGAAAGTGTGAAACGGAATGGGGGGAAATGTACTCCCAACTTTCAGCAGCCTTACTCAGCATATGCAGTTTTATTTTTAAAAAATTATGGGAGTGTTGCTGGGGATGACCGAGTTTTACTGTTTTTACTGGAGTAAATGGAGGAAACTGCACAAGATAAGCTGCTTTCTTATAGACACTCAAGTCATTTCTCCTTTTCATATTTTTATTGTAGATGGATGTATTCATGTCATGTTGTGACAGTGGATTGTAACTAGAGTCAAAGCATTTTATTTTACGGTTCTGATAAAAATGGTTCCCCTTCAGAAACAAATGCTTCGCAAATTTTCGCCCACCACTTCATAGTCATGTTCCAGTTCATATTATAAGTTTAATTCATATCTCATTCATTTTTAAACCCGGATTGACTACTTATCGTTAGTTAGAATAATTCGGTACAGCAATAAAAGCATTGTAGAAACATTGTAGCATTTAATGTAGAAACGATAATATGCGCATTTATGACTCGATGGAACGTCTTTCTTTTAAAATTTCTTAAAGTTTCAATACGACTAGTATAGCAGATAACAGATCTGTCGTTTCTGTTCCAATTATGAACACTATAAAATTAATTTTAACTCCAGCCATACTTACACCTACCTCCATAGATGTTTTCTTAAACTACCTATATTTGTCTGCATTTGAATGTTCCATTGTTACGGAAAAGCCGACACAGTTATGTAATTGAGCGTTACGACTCCATAAACTACAATAGCATGAAATAGTTGTACTTTCTCTTCTTACTTTCCTCCTGAACGCCCGCAGGTTGCGGACAGGACACGCTCTCGTATTCCGTCCGTCCATAGTTGGCCGAGTAAATGGCAAGGCGAGAGCTTTTATTACAGCTCAGTTGAATTACATCATCCTGACAGCCGATCAGGCTTCTGAACTCACCTAACACAACAAAGACAACAATAGCCGGTATAGAGTCCAATACAAAAAATGACTTTCTCCGAAGTAAGAAAAAACGAGCAAAAAAAATGTTCAACCAGACATAATACGTATTAAAGCATCAGACCAGATCTAATTTTTTAGAGTAGTAGGAAAATGTAATTCACTCCATTTAAAAAGTATAAAGTCCTTGAAACTTAAGTAAGTGGTAACGAGTGGCTGCCTTTCTGCTTTGAACTTAAAAAAATGACACAGAAACCCGGATGAAATCCCTAACGGACAGTTGGCTCAACATAGATTTCTGACAGATCACTAAACTCCGTCAAGGCGGAGGGGACGAAGGGTAAAAAGATAAGTGGAACTTGTAAGTAACCCATCTACATCGACAGCACATTTCTAAATTCGATTACAAGAATTATGGCGACTTGTCCCTAGGCTTTTCTGCTCCCATTTGAACAACAGAGCTCGGACATAAGATTTAGATTGAGCAAAAAAAAATCTTCACTCCGTTACATAAGGCATGATAAGCTTTTTATTGATAGAGATATTTGTTCTTGGTCTCTACAATTGGTACTTACAAGACTGGGAATAAAATTCATTTAGCTTTTCAGCACACAATCATACTGTTTCTTTTGCTACATCAGGAGATTAGGGGAAAGTGAAACCGGCAAAGTAACCAGCCTTCCATCCACTATATAAGTTCAAAAGTAAATAGTAATACCATTTTGGAGAATAAAAAAAATCCAGGCAAAACTTACTTGGTCGACATTTATAGGCAACTTCAACAAACTTGCGGCTGCCAGGACAAGGGTCTCCTCCAAAAGTTTGAGGGGAAGTTTGAAATTTACAGCTAGGTTTTTTCTGGCACAGCCCCACAACGGTCTGCAATAAAGCATACTGCTCCAAATAAGGATCGATTGTTTAATACTATGTACAACGGTCATATATTATATGAATATAGCTATTAATGTTATGGCGGGATGGGATGGAAATGGGAAAAACTCCCCATTAATTGGTTAGCTCAATAAATTATCATGTGAAACATTGGGGTTATTTAATTCAGATGGTTTCATTCAACAATTTACTCAAAAGGGGATGCAGTCTACAGGATAAAATTATTTATAAAATAGAAAATGTTTACAGGGAGAAAGTAGATTAAAGCTGCATTTAGTTAAATTGAGTATGTTTTTAACGTAATTTGAAATAAATCCAAACAATTTGAAGGATTTTTTTGCATGCTTGCGATTCTTGACTTCTCAAAGGCAAAATGACTACAAGCAGGCGGATAGCTTCAAAAAATATTTATACGTCTTGGATAGAAAAATACCTGAATGGTAGCAGGCCACTGGCAGGTAAAATTACTGTTGGCATGTACCGGGTCCATGAGATCAGGGAAAATGTTTGGATTGCTGGAACGACATAGCGACGCAGCCGGAGCTGTTTTACCATATTGGGCCACCTGGATGGAAATTGTTGTTCCCGCTGGACAGCGGAGATTCACCCACTCTGCATCACAGGCTGCCTTCTGGTAGGTTCGCAATGTTCCGGATAAGAGTGCTGGAAAAAATATGAAAAAAATTGCCGTCAGTTAACGAGGACCATACAGTATAGTAACTCAATTGCCAAATGAATTTAACTCGAAAAAAATGGGTCATATCCCACTTTTACAGAGCATAACATCCTACATATTTTATTTTACATTTTACGCCTTTTTATTACACTGTGTCATTTTAATAAAAAAATGAATAATATAAATCATTTCAAAGAATGAATATGGCCTGCGATGTTTTTCTCTTCAATTTGTTCTACTTCATTCAAACTGCAAACAATTTTTTCATATTTTATGCAACAATGCATTCGATTTGGGGAAACGCGTCATTTTTTTGCATGATTGATCCCGATTCATTTCATTTTCCTCTTCATCATCATTTCATTAAAAATGACGCCTAGAAAAACTCCCATTTCTGATATACCAAATCCGATTATGCATGATACTTATGAAATGACCTTTAAAGCTTCACTGAATGCAATCAAATACAAATCAAGAAAATGATTTCGTCAAATACGTCAAAATCACGGATTAAAATTGGAATCAGAAATTTTCACTTGGAATTTTTTTAATGAGATAGGACATGGCTGAGATTCTCAACACATTTTGTCACGTTGCAATAACCGTTGTACCCAAAAAATCATTTGTACTTGTAAGACTGCTCTCCACGGTTGGTTTCACAAATCCCAAGGGAATTGACTTTCTTCAAGGTCACCTCTGATCAAAACAGCAGCAAAAATATTCCCATCTCCATTCATTACAAAACCTGAAAGCTGCTTACAGCCTTATCAATCAACATATATGACGATCTTTTCTGAAAGACAGTTGATCTCATATTTTCTCTGGATTTATATGACAGTATGGCGAATTTTTTTCTTGGAATTTGCACATAAACATATTGTTCGACCATATATTCCTCTGATTATTCAAGGACAAATTTGCGCAACTTGTATCTTGAGAAATTCAAAAGCAGATGCAAATACATCACAGTACAATCTCAAGCAAAAAATATGGCTCTTTCCCACTCCGACCTTTTTTGCTTTTTTATTTCTATTTTACTTCGAAATTTTATAGCATTTTCCCCGTATTTATATAAAACTTGGTTTTCAGGAATCTATACAGTATCTTTACAAAGTTACTTCGATACAAAATTTAGAACTCCGTCCCATATCCATTTTATAGTACTCCATTAAAAATATAGGTTACGATAGAAGACCTGAAAATACCATGTCATTTATATCTTTCACTACGTTAATTGGAACGGAAACTCGGTTACTTTCTTTACCTATGCAATTTTTGTATGTAAATTTTTATATTTGGGGCATACTGATTCTATACAAAAAGGGCTCAACTTTTTTTTCAAGGAATCTTTCGTCGATCTCACTCCACCAGATCTAGAAACACCATAATATCCTTTTTTTACTAGTTCAAACGAACTTTCCTCTTCGGGCGAAATCATCGGATTGAAATTTAATAAAGAAATTCAGATACAGAGAAAACCGCCAAACTCACTTTTAGAGCGATTAATAAAGCCTGAAGAGTAATATAGAAGGAGAAAATTTCCTCTCTTATAAAAAGACTAACAAGAAAACTAGCAGGTTGGCTGGATAATGGGGTAAACGATCCAGAGGGTGGATCGATACTTTGAAAATTATGTATAAAAACTTTTCTCTGAATTAATATATTGAAAGATAAAAACTAAAAGATGGTTAGTCAGTCTGCGGTAGGTAGGTATATCACGCCAGTATCCGTGTACCAGCTGCAACTAAATCTTTTCTCTAGGGCATATGCTTCAGTGAAAAAAGGAGAAAGTTTCTGTTTTAAACCTAAACATTTCATATAATCTGCAAAGTATATATGCAACTTTCTCTTCAATAAGCTTAAACAACTGAAGATTTTCACGGTTCGCTTTAAACCAAAAGGTTCTCGTTCTTGAAATTGTTGGCTTTTCAAAGATGACTAGTTGACGATCAAATGGGAATGGGCTACGAGAGGATACAAGTAAAATAGGATTTTTATGGTTGGAAATACATTTTCACTTTTATCAAAAGATTTGCAAAATGCCACAGCATTGAATTTGTGGAAACGTCTGGACGCACAGAGCAGATAGATAGCAAAAAACCTTAATAAACATGGTCGATGATCCGTCACACAAAGCGACAAAATAAATTTAGCACGTGTGTGCACTGTCATAGTCATGCGAAATCAGGATGAAAACCAATTTCCCATCCTTGCCACATGATTTGCGGGAATGGGCATACTTCAGCGAGCAAATCTTTGTTCCGTATCATGCAAAAAAAACTTTCTCCGCCAATAATATAAGGATAGGATTGCATCAATAACGATGAAAATGGTACTCTTCGCAATAACCAATGCGTATAAGTTGAATTCAAAAGGGAAAAAAAGAATTGAATAAAATGTCATAGTTTTACAGCTACGCAAACCCATCTGCAAAGAGTCAACTGGGTTCACAGAAGCTTGTGGGAGGATGAGTTCCGCTATCTTTCTGAGGGAAAAATATATGTTTCCCGACTCGTTACATTGCTTTCAGTTTAAAGTCATTATGCGGATATTAACTGGTGAAAGTTAAACTCAAAACAAGAGCAAATTATTTAGGCTAGAGTACCCCTCTCTCAAGCAAAATTAGGAAAAGGGGAGTTTACTTTCACTTCCTTGTTGGCTTGTGATGCGGTTTGTTGAAACTAGTTTTTTAAATATGGGAAATGAGAGATGAAACGCTGCTACTTTTACCTTTTCTATTCAAACATAAGCATGCTTTCGCTCATTTCACGTGTACGCATTCCCTTAAGTTAAGAGTATCAACTTACATCAGAGTCAAAATAAGTGAATGAAACTTCAAACTTTAAGTGGGAGTAGTGCACTTTAAACTTACTATTGAAATCTGTTATGAGTTAATAAATAGGTATACATTTTTATAGTTATTTTTGGAACTGTTTGATAAATCAATTACCAAACTTGGGATATTTCCGTATTTTTCTCCCGCTATCAATTTCAAAAATAAAATTAAACGCTCCATTAAGTATATGAACATGAGAGCACTGAACCTATATTCTTGGATCATTCACCCACCCACATATTATATTACGTAACATAGGTTCATGCGTTTCCCTTACAGCTACGGAGGGAGCTCTAAGAATTACAATGAAGCGCAGCCCAATTAGGACGCACAATATTTCACAAGTTTTTTTTTCTAGATTATTTAAAAAAGCAATCCCACAATAAATGACTTTCCCCATCATTCATGATGATGACCCAGTTCCTATGAAAAAATAGCGAAATTTTACACAATTTGCTTATAAAGCTTTGTGTGCATGCACATCAGTGGGATTTATGGGAATTACAATCAGATCTCGACCCCACCAACATTTGTTACCAGAATTCATTCTTTCATATTTCTTTTTCTGCTTGGGTACTGAATTGAAATGGCAACATTGGGCGAACCGCTATCTCTCTAAAAATGATTCCAATTTTGCAATAACGGTGAAAAGGAAGTGGGTCAGGCATGGGTAAACCGGGCACAGATGTGAGCCCCAGATTAACAAGACATATAAATATGGCTTTTAATAATCTCAAGTGCGATATTTTTTATTCTCTAGTTTTTTCAACTAGATAATATATAGGTATAGGTATGGATGAATGAGCACAATATTTAAGTTGAATAGACTCAACTGGTAGGTCTTGAAGATGCTGTGTCAAATATGCATTTCGGATTCAACATAAAACCTAGAAATACTTTTTATGAAATATTCAACAAGAAACCCATGAAAATGCTTTTTTAATCTTCGTGATAACCCGAGAATAGAAAATGGGAATAATGCTGCGTACGTACTGGAATGCATGCCAAAGGCCTTAACTCCATTTTTTGCATATTTGATCCGATTTGATTGAATAATCACTTTTCCTTTAACTTTTCTTTTTGCACAGGCAAAACCCACCTACACTACAGATAATAACAACTTCAGTTCCTGACCTGGAAAAAGTTACAAATAAATAAGGATTGAACTAAATGCATGACTTTTTGCAAATAAGTTTATAAAATGCCATTTGAAAACAATTAGATTTTACTTGCTTTAATTTTTAAAAAATGGTAAACAATTGACAAAGCAGTTGCATCTATATGATCGAAGGAGTTAAAAATGATTGAAAACATAAACAATAACGCTTTGATTTTAAACTTTTGTTGAAGCCATACCGTCGAATGCCAGCACCACTGCTATCTCCTCCATCAAAAAGTTTTTTTTGTCGCTTTCAAAGTTTCTTCCGAAGGATAACATTTTTATCCAACAGTAAAGAAACATTACTAACTAACCATAAGATAATATGAAATCCTCTTCATCCTTTCTCTGTTTTTCTTTCATTTAGCCCTTGAAACTTTCCCTCCCATCCTTCGGCTTTCACTTTACACATTCTATCATCCGCGATAACAACTCCCGTTGCGCTTCCTGTTAATTACATTGACTGTCCTGTGCCCTTCCTACGTGATAGTGATGAACAACTACATATATTATGCAGATATACTTATCCTTATAGAGGTTTCAGTTGTCTTGCTGCAACAACTGTTCGCGAAATGAACAAGAATACAACTCTACTTGGGCATCTAACTTACCTATAAAGACATTAAGAGGCCATATTACCCACTAAACCATATACCCAGATATAACTCATTCGACAGATATCTCCTAAAACAAAACACAAAAGTCTATTTCCATTCCCTCCTGTCTTCCCCGGCGAGGATTTATGTCGTAACAACAACGACGACGGAAGGAGAGAAAACAGGGCTCCACATCCTGAGAGCAGATAATATGGCTTATTTAAGGAAAATGGCTCAAGTAGGGAAACCAACAAGACGACTGGCTCTACCCAGCCAACAACTGTGTAAGCGGTTAACGAAGGGAAAACACGTGCTTTCCTTCTTTACTTTTCTGTGTACAACCAACTTCAATTTTTTTTCCTTCTCTAATATTAGCAATCATACACGGACCTGGCGCGTCCTTTCCTCTCATCTCAAGTTCCGGACCTAATGTAAGAAGGAAACTGTTTTAAAAACCTTGCTCCATTTCATTATACAAACGGACCAATCTAAACACTCTTTTATTTTCATGCTAGGCTATAGCCTCTCCTCTGCACTAGCACGAGGAGAGTGGGAAAATAAGCCATGAAGCAATGTCATCTATAATGTGGATTTCAGTTCCCCTCTTGTCCTATTAATATACTCCATTACATAATAAAATATGTAGGGGGAGCCTATTAAGCCTTCACCAGAGTTATAGAATGTCATCCTTTAACTTTATTACCACTTCACAGTACACATTTCACTGAAATAACAGGGAAGAATGATGATGCCTTTTTTCTTCCGAGGGTCTTAACTATCCCGGGAAAAAAACTAACAGGAAGTATCAGGCAGTAAAAAAGGCACGTTTGTTATTCCTATACCGCATCTCACCGCTTCCACCTAATATGGAAACCTTTAACCAGAGAATGGAATATTGCTTGATAGCAATAATAATACTAATACAGACACATGTATAAAGTTACTTAATCCAAAAAACTTTGCTCTATACAAAAAATATATATCATTTATTCGTACCATTGCGCTCTCTCATCCACCACCGTTAAGATTCACAACCATGAAGAGATAGATACGCTGACATGCTTATATGAGAAACCCCCTTGTAAGAACACAACTATGAAGGGATGAGGATATAACGAGGAAGATGAAAACGACTTGGAGAAGAAGCCACCACTAAAAATTCCAAAGACAAGACTATAATTCCCAAAAAGCAACATGGGAATTGCTCAAGCCCTAATGCTAACTTTTTGTCTTCCAAGAGGCAAGTCAAGAAACAGAAAGATGAGCAGGGGTGTACAGTTAAGCTAAAACGATGTTTTTAAAAACGCCATCTCCGTAATAGTGGCAGTGGGCTCAGGCTCATCATCCTCATCTTGACGAAAACACATCAGGGATAAGCCCATACCTAAATAGTTAGGGGAACAAAGAAGATGAAGTGCCCCTCCCAAAAAGGAGCAGCACTACAGACGGAAGGGCCCAGCATAAATATTAGCCAACTGAGAAGAGGAAGAACACGCTAAAGCCCTTTTCCCACCCTGTCACCAATAACACACTAAGATAAACTCGGTCGCGCGCGATCCCCACTCCAGGGTGAGCTGAGGAGAAAGGACTATTATCATCTCTTTCGGTGTACTTAATTCTGATGCTCTTTTGCGGAAAAAAAGCGTTGAGCAAAAACTATAGCCTTGAATGAATAGCCTACATACCCAGTTCCAGCTATATGAAATGGTCGACTTTGGCTTACCCTTTCTCTCATAATATTATGGTTACTTTCACTCGGGGAAAGTACGTGACCACTTAATCCCTTAAAAACAATGTACTTGTAGAACATGCAGACATGAATGCAAAGCATTTTGACTCTATTTAGGTTTAAAGAAGGAGGACATGTGTTATTATTGCATAGGCTGCTAAAGAGGTCATGCCTTATCCCATAACTTCCAAGTTCCTCTTTCACTCCAGAGTTTTGTCCTGTGACGTGTGTTTTCTTGTTTGTGTTCGGCTTCCCTTTACCCTACTTCATTCATATGATGACAATAAGCCAGAGTGAAAGAGAAACTGTGAAAAGTTTTTCCTCCTGAAAATTTTCTCCACGAGTCTGACAACTCTCCCTTCACCAAATAATGGCTAAAGCTGAGAAGGTGAGAAGATTGTCTGTCCAAAATAAACTGCTCAGCTTCATCCACAAACTATGTAATATATGGAGGCCAGCACACACCATCATACATACTATACATATGCATAGGGATAGCAAAGGGTTCTTAGAAAATTGCATTTTCCTAAAGATTTTCCCAACATTCTTTATCCTCTAATCTCACTTTTCTTCAACAACTTAGCCGCACACAGAAACTCTCTCAAAATCAAACTTTATTACTTTGGGAGGAAGCACTAAAGGGGCTAGGTGATATGAAATAGGTGGGTCAGAGGAACGAGGTGCGTAAACTATTTATTATGTATGCAAACAAGATATAAGAACCCTGGTGCTATCAAGAGACTTGTGAGCGGAGAATCTGTGAGTGAAAAGTAAACGAAAATGGTGTAATAACAAACTCTCTCCTCTCCACTGACTACCACACCACCACCCTCCAAAAAGGATGATCCCGGTTCCATTCCCATTTCCAGCATCACCACCGCTACCAGCTATATCCTCTGTTATAGCCCACCTCCTACTTTAAATGGTGTTGTTGGATTACCACCTAAAAAAGAATGAAAACAAGCATGTCCCTTTCTTCTTTCCGCCATATATTTTCCCTTCATCCTCCTTCTGTCGCCCTTATTTTCCAATGAGATTATCTTCACTTTTCCACAGGATGAAAGTAGAGGAGATTGATGTCATGCCCTGTTAGCTCTCTATCCCGAGATATAATGTCACATCAACTACACTTCAGCAACCCCATGCATATGTATTTCGTTGCCGATAGTTGGGCATTCTCTCGCAGAACCGGGATGGAAACATAATGGGGGTACTATACCTATTGGGGATGGGTGTGAAGTGAGAAAAATGGATGGGAAAGGAGAAGAAGAAGGATGAAACTATGTCATAAGGACGTGATCAAAGGATTGGGAATATAAATCAGGGTTTAATTAATCGCATCCTTTTTGATGGTCACACACAGCGCCGACCACCGAAGATATACTGCCATATCACACCAACTGACTTCATTCTTCTGCCTTGGATGTAGTAAAAGGCTAGGGAAGGAGCAGCATTTAGAATTAAATGTTAAATTGAGTAAAGTGACGGAATGAATACTTTTTTCCGAGAAATATTTTATGACCATATCTGTTCATTTCGAATATGGATGAAAATTCTCATCTCTTCTTGCTCTCTCTCTCTGATAGCGGAACGTTCTTTAACTTCCTCCGTTGTCTTACGTTATTACACGGTCGTGCCGAGAAAGACGTCGTGTCCGTGGCAGAAAGCTAAATCTTCATTCTATCGTGGGCGATAGATACCCATGACAAAAAGGATGGGGAAAGTGTTGTGCCGAGCAGGAAGAAATTGCACGTTGTTCCTCCTTTCCTCAAATTCTGCTCACGCACAACTAACATTAAAGAATTTATTAAGGTCTGCTGAGATTTACAGTCCCGAGAAAGATCTATCGAACAAGTTTATTCTTCTTTTCTTTCTATTTTCCTGTGGTCATGCATCCCTTCCCTGCACAATCACTCCTTCAAACAGAAGATCTCCCAACGAATGAGAGTGGAAAATATGTGAGACTTCTTCCTACCACCGATATTTACTAACAATGCATGACACGATGCGATGACCAACCAACCAAGAGTAATTGTATAATATAGTTGGGACTGGGAGTGAGCATGTCATTGGATTGCATCTGCACTGTATTATATATTAAATGAAGTTCCTTCTGTCCATTGCTTATGTTTTGGTAGACCGAGCACTCATATCATAGCAGATATATGTAGTTTCCCCAATGGATATAAAAAATCTCCTTTCCCCAACATCAATATTCTTCTCATTGAGCCATGAAACTTAAAAGGTCATAATAGCAGCGTGTGTACTTGTACATTGATATATCATTTCATGCTACGTCAGGGAAAGATAGAAGAAGATTACTTTATAGATGGGTAGAAGAATGTGGAAAAGAAATGGGATTTTATCTTGCTCAACTTTTCGGTTGGAAGACAAACCTCGAAAACTACCTTACGTAAATTCGGTCTGCCCAACTAGTATCGCCATTTTCCACCACCCTTTAAACTTCTCCTAACCTCAACTAGCACTCTTGACTCCTTAGCCTAGTTTCAATGAAGGCATTCATTTCGATGGAGAAGAGAAAAACGAGCTGCACAGAGCTGAAATTTTCTTCGATTTCTCTCCTCTTTCCTGCCCAGGTTTTTTAACTAGCAATAAGAGAGGAAAGGATGTAGACATGTAGCACTTTCTCTTTCCTCCCTTGAACGTCTTTGCAGCTTACTGATCCAGACTATAATATCGTGAAGAAGAGTCAACCCGACAATGTAAGACTGGCGGATGCATGCAACGCAAAAGAGGAAATGGTGGAGTTGCTACCTAGCAAAATATTACAGGTCAGCAGAAGCCAACCCCCGTTACAAAAGAATAGAAAATACCTGACCGATTTTGCAATGCCTTTGGCAACCTAAAAGGGCTAAAAGAGCATTTCCTTTGATCCATTACGGGAGGTATGATAACCATTGTAAAGTAAAAATCATTTCATTTGAATTCAGAAAACGTCCCTCCCTTTTCTCTTTTGCAAAATTGTTAGCATGTATTCCCGGAAAGCACCATATATTTCCCTTTCTCCTCCGCTAAAAAGCCAACAAAGGAGGACACATGAGAAAAAAAACGGGAGCAAGAGGAGATGCGGGCTGCTGGATGAGAAACTGTGTCATTACACGCTATTCCAGCTCTCAGGAAGTATTTAAAAAGGGGAAAGGGATGCGAAAAGGAAAACGAGAGTTGGATGAGTTCCTTGGAACAAACCTGGAATTGCTAATTCCCAATGTATGCAATTCCCATTTTCAGAATACATCCAAAAAACCAAGGCGTTTATATGCTCGGAACGAATTGCATTTTGTGCTTTGTTGCGAGCAATCCACTCAAGCACTGAATCAACGTGGGAAGCCGCACTTGGGACCCAGTTAAACAAAAAAATATCCACGTACCTAATAATGATCCAATCGCTACAACAATGCAGTTGCTTCCCATTCTCAAGCCAAAAGTCAACACACAGCCTCATTCTCTCTAAAGTACTACCAATCTGTTTCCCCTCCAAATAGCGGAAGCGTCATCAAAAACAGAGAATTTTCAATTTTTTTCTTTAGAAAAAAGAGATTCTACCACAAACACACGCCTTCCCACTCGATGAATTCAAATATGTACATAAGTACATACATTGCACACGGAGAGAGAGATGCTAAATATGTAATCCAAGCATGTAGATTCGAGCGGCTGAGTTGTTCGGCTGGGAGCCACATGAAAGGGAAATTGTATTAGGGATTCTCTACCTTTGACATGCATTCTTCTTTTCCAAGTCAGTGGAAAAGGTGGAAAAATAAGGATAAGAGGTGAAGGCACCCATCCATTGGGGACTGAATTCTTGATTTGTTTCCCTCCTCATCTCATCTTCTCCTGGGCTTGAGATACAAATCGTCCCTGTACTCTTGTAGCAGATGGGAGAAAAGATTTGGATTGAATTGGGTCGTATGTAAAGTAGTGGAGCTACACTCTAAACTGTAGACCTTGCGACCAAAACACCGGAATAAGCAGATAGTGTGGGTAAAACTCTAAAAACCAACAGAACTCTAACCAATCATAAAATACAGGAAGGAAACAAACAGAATGTAGGTTTTCTATGACACGGTTGAGCGTACCCTGCCTGTAATCATATATGGGCTATATATTAACTAGTCCATATAGTTATAGCTTCAAGCAAACCTTTCTCCTTTGTTGCGTTCATCGTTAGTTCTGTTAAAGCTTTATATAAATGCATTTTCTTGGCTTTCCTCAGGCAGAATGACGTTGAGGTTGATCACCCCACATTACTTTAAAAAAGTGGTTTGATTGTGGGCTAAAAATATTTGCAGACTCAAATCAAATCATTTCCGCATGTTGGGTGATAAAGCCTTGTAGGAATACTGGAAAAATTATGCAATGACCATAATGTCCATAATTAAAAATTAATTGCTTTCCCTGGAACAAATTCAAAAAATAATAACTCTTTATGATTGTTCATGGGAATTAATGGTACTGTACTTTCTCTTTTACACCATTAACAAACATTAGTTTTTGATAATTTTCAACGAATCTACTTCTATCCTGTATCCATCGTAAGTTGTAACAGTAACTGATTGCAGGATATGACAATCCTAAATGAGCTAGGTACTAGTATGTACTCAGGCCAACCTTCGTTTCATTAGAATTCAAAGAGTTATATTCCAAGTTTTTACAAATTTCTCCCAAATGTTCCAAGAAGTCAGATAGGAAATTGGCAGTTATTTGATGGAAAATCTTCAGTTCAGCTTCTCTGATCTCAAATGGTGGGATCCTAGCAATCATATGAATCTGTATCTTCATTAGATTTCATAAAGTATGCATCATAGCATGAGCAATTTCGCATTTCCTAAAAGGTTACCTATCTGTTACCCGCTTGAACTCTGAGAAGTATTTTGCATTTTTTTTTCATTCCACTCACTCGAGTACAGCTTTTACCTTTCATAAAACAACTTAAGATACAGCACCAGCACCATTGCCAAAACAGTAAGTTAGGTAAGCTGAATGAATTTTTATTCAATATAAGCCATTACTGCATTACTGTCACTAACGAACAATGTCTCAACTGTAAGCTCAATCATAAATAAGCGGATTTTAAAGGAAAGGGAAAATAGAGGGATTGGAAAATCAACAAAAAACCCATCTTAACTTGAAGATGGATGGATGTTTGGAAGCGAGAAAAAAACATGCTTCTTGGGCGCATTCAGGATAAAAATTTTGCGAATGGAAGTGGAGCGCACAACAACCGGAATAAAAAGAGTAAATCTCATTTCGACATTTTTCCAACAATACGAATAGTCGAGAAAAAATGCATTCAACATGTTTTTCCCCTTCCAAGGAAAAGAAAACAAGATTGGATTGGAATTGAAACGATTGGAGATTTTCCTTTCCGATTCGATTCGTATATTTTACACTTGATGTTTTACTATTAATGGCTGATGATGATGATGGCGCTTATGTATTTGGTAAAAACTACTGATCACCGAACACATCCATTCATTCCTTTTCCCCTACATCCGATAGTCCCTTTTCGCTGGTTTCGCCTAAACCGGATTCGAAGGAGAAAGGGGAGGGAAGAAAATACGTTGGATCCTGACAGTTCCAAAAACCTAAATTCTCATATTGCCCAACACACCATTTCACCCAACTTAAGTGAATGCTAGCTTCAAATGTATGTTTTATTTAAAGTGGAAATGCAGAAAATAGAATATCGATTCATTTTGTAATTACGTTTTTTTTGCTGGAAAATGGGTTACTTGGAAAAAGTCCCAATGAGCATTGCACAACAAAAATCTACTCAATTTTTTTTGGAGAGTTTCGCCCACATACAGTAGCATTCATTGTAATGGGAATAGTGAAAAAAAATTTGCATCGCATTTCGCGATGCTTTTTTCCAGCAAATAACTGTCCAAGTTCAGAAGATACGTGCGTGAATAAAAAATAAATTACTGTTAAGAATCACACATTGGAAGGACTGAAACAGAAATATCAATTTCGATTTTTTTCTCGTATGTCCTCATCCAATTGAATATGCAATGTCTGGAATGATGATGACAACAAAATAGGAAAATTCCTTGGAAAATACTACAACCCAAATAAAATCTAATTTAAATAGCAATTTTATCACGCTAATGTATTTTTTTGCGTTTCTCAGTAGAAGACAAGAAAATCAAACCTAATGTTTAGCTTTTATATGGCCAAGATATAAACAAGAGAATTGTCAGAAAAGAGAAAGCAACGGCAACACTGAAACTGGTGTGTAGCTTCTAAGGAAGGAGAAGGAGCAAAAATGCTACAAACAGCTTTCCACAAACTAGACTCCCGGGTCGCTCTACCTAGCGGTGAGCAGCGAAAATAAACACTGTTTGGTGGAATCTTTCCAGGTAAGGCTCTCACAAGAAAACCGTTGTCGTTTCTCCACGTTCCAGTGGATGGGACAAAATTCGCAATTCCATGAATGAAGAGACCTGTACTAGAAGTCCAGTAAACGAAATAATTACCGTCTGGTGATCTTTAAAAGTAGCTGAATTTGGCCTTGCATGAAACATGCATCAAGAACGTATTAATCATACATTTTGTTATGCTTGGTTTGCTATTTGTAATTTCGACCTTTATCAACATCACAGTAAAAGTATAAGTACCAATATTCAAGAGGCTCTATGCAAAAAGCTCGTAATAATATAATAAAACTCCATACTTTGGTGTCTCATACTGCCCCAATGCATTTACTTTCTTTTTTCCCTTTAAAGTAGTAAAAATAGCAGAGAAACTATAAAGTTACTATCATTTTCGTGAGATAAAACCCCCTCGTCATTTACAACGAAAGTTGAAATATGTTTTGTAATATTTTATTTCAAAGTGAAAGTCTACGGTTGTTTTGTGACTAAAATCCCCTCTCAACTCCTCCAAAACATTGTGATTAAATAAGGAGAAAGTGTGAGATATTGTGAATTTTATTTGAAAAATCTTCCGTCTGGAGTCTTCATGATCACAAATCAGTAGTTACTCACTATCATAATAATGCTGGTTGGAGTACGGAAAGACTGTCTACTGCATCGCATCCCATAAAATGAAAAATATAAAATGCATTGTAAAAGATTGATGGTAATGTTTTTCCTACAAAATGTAAGACCATCATGGATATACCACCCCAAAAATAGCATGAAATTCTTTCCATTTATTTACTGTTCCATATTATATAATAGACTGGTTGTATGTATGACATTCTGACAATAACCTACTTTCTCCACTTAGTTCTTGAAACACCTACATTCAAATGACAGGTTTGACAATGTTTCACAAGAGTTGCAACTCAAATTTTGCATTTCACACCAAAAGCACAACATCTACCATACCATAACTCATATTTTACATCTTACCAACGGGATTTCTCCTGTAAACAGTGAATAAATTGGAGATACTGGAACCAATGGCATTAGGTGATGATGACGATGATGAGGGGACTATCCCAGAAGTGGCAGCAATCACCCCGATATTGCCACAAGAGTTGAGGAAACAGCTAAGGATGATGACAATGGGTACTCTTCCGAAAATGATGGAAGTGCAGGAGGATAAAAGAGATTTGGGCTTGAATTTCTCTCCCTCCATCACCGCTATACTTGGATAGTCTATTTGATTTTTCATCTTGAGCTTGTATTCATTCACAGCAATATAGCATAGGACGCACAGACAAACGAAGCTTTACCAACACATTTGTAAACCTAGAAATGTTTCATATTTGTTGAGCAAAGCATTATTAAAACTTTTGTTTGTATTCTCACACCTCACTTTTGTGCAAAATAACCGTGATTGTACCCCCGGATTGCACAATTTGGTCTTTATACTTAATTAACGTATTAAATCAACAATCCACTTTGTTATTGCTTTTCAATTTCTCATCTCATTTAATTACGACAACCGCGAGGGTCGGGCGTGAAAAGTCGCTTTCACCCTATTGCTACTTCAAAGCGTAATGAACCAACTCACTTGAATTCCCTCCCAAGTACATACATATTTTTATACTCATATTCATTCATAGACTTGGGCAGTCCTATACTGGGTTCAGATGTAGTAGCAACTGTTCTTTGATTTTCCACGTTCGCTTACCACAAAACCACGATCCCTACCGGGAGAACTGCAGTTTCGACACTGCATCTCGATAAAAAAACTGGTCAACGAGATGGGAGTCTGCTTATGTGTATTTTCATGTGGTTTCACTTTACACGTGAATGTTTACGCTTGAGATCATTACCAGCCATGAGTCAATTTTATAGCCGATGAGGAAAAACTCATCTCATCATCATCATTTTCAGGATCCCTAAAACTAATACTGGAGGATAAAATCGCACATAAAAATCTGATATGTTTGTGTTGCGTTTCGCACTATGGTGGTCAGTTTTTTGTCGGGGGCAGCATCAGATTATCATCGCTCGAAATTATGCTGTTAGTCTGTTACTGAATTGAGAGAGAAAATCAGCCATTTCCGAAGAAAGATTCCTGTTGTGTCATAAGCCATTCTTATCATCTTATCACCAACGACCAACGCATGTTTTATCATCATAAATGGAGGGAAAATCGATTAAAACAACACTCAAAATTAGGTCCTGTGGCCTACATCTAATGAACATGTAGATCCAAAGGAATAATATAGAATGTCTGCGTTTCTTTTCTGACACAAGAAGAAACAGAATTAGAACATTAACAGCATCTGCAAAATGGATGGGCTCAATTGACAGACATTGTCTTCATGGCTTTAGACATTTCCTTTCAGCAACTATGCACATGCACAATCCAATTAAACTGAAGCCGCCCACGAGCTCATCTCCCTCTCAGTTCCCATCTAGGTATAGCGAGTAGAGAAGGGAAGAAGGAAGGAAGTCTACTCAGGCTTTCTGGCCAATGCTCCATTACCCAAAATAGAGCTCCGAAACCCATTTCCACATTCATAAATACAGAAATGATATGTTAGCCCGGATTAAATGGACATAATCTTTGCTGATAAATTATATTTAGTGTACACTCTCAAGCAGAGCACTTCATCATTCTCATCTATCATCATCGCTCGCTGCTATATCTGATATTTTTTGTACTCCAGCGCTCACTCACTCTCCACTTATTCCTTAAGTAAGTATACGGACACTATTGGGGTTTGGCTGTTGATGCTAAACCTTTTCCTTCCTTTTTGTTTGCACAAGAGGCTCATGTATCCTTAATAACATCCTATTCCCCATGAATAATAATTTCATGATGGAAATTTTCTCCCGAATGGCGAAAAAATATGTGTAATGCTGAGATAGCAAGCTCTCTTACATAATATTCGGCGTAGTCAGTGAATATTCGAAACAACAAAACTAATTTTCTTAATGCGTGTGTCCCTCCCTCCCTTGTTCTCTGGCCACTTCTGAATTGTTCGGTTGCCATAATCATTATTATCTTATGTCTTATCATGAGGGCAAGCGTCCATTTGATTCAAGTTTCTGGCTAAAAATAGGTATGGATGCATATCTGAGGATGGTGATGCTCGTCTCTATCTCCACATCTTCATGACTATGACCCACTGTAGTGGGGTTGTTGTAGAAGATAATGATCATAAAAAATCGTACTTGAGTATGAGGCTGAGCATCTTTCAGGAGCTGCTTTAATATGGATGAATATAGCCCAAGTTGCCTGGTTTTTACTACTTCTAATTCCATTTGTATTATCTTAAGATGGAGCTTGAGATCAAGATGGGACCACTTCACTGCTTTTACAAATATGGTCATCTTGAAGAAACATTTCATCCCTATATAACCCATTCCATTACTTTTCCCTGTGCTGTTGTTTTTCTGCAGATTAAAAATTCTCCAAGCTTGAGGATGCTTAGTAGAGTTGGTAATTGTTGTTTGAAATAGGTAGTGTGTGCATATGCCAATTATGACGCTGCTCCGTGTTATTTCCTAATCTAACCTGTTTTGCACCTGTTATCTTAATTAGGAAATAATCATAAAAATATATGGTCCTATTAAGTTGTGAAAATGATAAGTTGAGCGCGGGAGTAACAACATCGAGGTCCTTAAATAGAGCTGATTTTGCGTAAGAAGAAGGAGTCTACGAATGTAACAATTCAGGTTCATGGAATTTGTTTTTGCACTTTTTAAAAATTCTCAACTAATTTGCAATGTTGCGATTGTGAATACCTACCAGCGTTCTTTATTAGGCTTTTGATATGATATCTGAACCATGAGACAACACAACACTTTAAAAAAATGATGGAAATGTCTGTACGATATATTGTTTTCTACCCAATTACCAAGAAAAGGTATAAGAAACTGGTTGGGAATAACAAGACTAATACCTACTTTTGTGAGAAGTGCCCTAAATGCAAATATTTACCTTTTCCTCTCAACCCAATTCAGCACAAAAAAACTATCAAGGGTTCTTCTCCCTACTTTAGAAGACTTCTAAATTGCTGTTTAGGAAAGGGGCACGTAGATGCTGTATCATTTTTATTGCATTTCTTGAAACAGTACAAAAAATCTAAGAGCTCCACTCCACATTTATTCGCAATTTCTACCTCCTGTTTACTGTAGTCTAGAAATCCTACACATTATTTCGGGAAAGGCACAATCATAATGAACAAAGCAATATCTTCTTTAGATAAAAACTAGTCAAAGTCTAGAAAAAAATCATAAACTATTTCTAAATATTGTCTAATTTTAAAAAAATATCTTGGTTTTTTCTTGAAATATCACCCCAAATTTTTTACTCTTATTTCGCTAAACAATTCACAACCGAAAACCATCCAATCAACCTGGAACTTATCATGGATTAAAATTGTATTATATTTGAAATATCAACTTCCAAATTTCTCAACACTTCATCAACAACATTTTCTTCTTTTTTTATTTTTATTCTGCAAACACGAGCAGAAACAAGGTACGCATATATCATCTATACCTAAATTTTTTATCCAGTTTTTTTAGCCTCTGCTTCCTTCCTCCTTCTTTCTCCTCTTTACTCCTCATCTTCCCTTCCGGTATACAAACCCAGCTCACACACAAAATTATTTACCTTACAAAAAAATTCGCTGTGATTTTGCCAAGTGAAAAAAAAACCTCCAGAAGAAATTAGACAGCGGCAGTTGTCATCGTTGTACAACTCTAATTCCTGTCAGACTTGAAACTTTTTAGCTCGTGTGCGCCATGCCTCTCTTCCTGTGAACAACTTGATTATCAGAATCACCACCACAATCACACCATCACACACACACATCACAATCCGATCAGTTGAAGTAGGAGAATGAGCGACAAGATGAGAAAAAAATATATAACGGAAGAAGAAGAAAGGCTTCAGAATCAGATACACTCAACTAAATGCTAAATGAATGCAGATATTTTCTCTTTTCCACCACCACCACTCCAAGAAAGATGAAGAAACACGTTCATATATAATGTCTGCTGTCTATGCAGATAAAAAGGCCGTGCTAATAAAGAGCATGTCGACATCGACATACGGTAAATCACCTATATCATAATGCCAACAAGGAGGCTCATACATAAAATGCAGATACTAAAGGGAAACTATCATAGTATTCTGTGAGAAAATGTAGATGAGAGTTGAACAGACGTAAATAAGTAAATATATTCCTCTCCCTCTCGCCTAGTTTGCTCTCATTCAGCTTAGCCCGTCTCTAAACTGGTGATGATAAGCTGGTTTGATGATTCTTTAAAAAAAGGTTCATGTTTTTGTGTGTGGCTGCGTGTGCTTGGTTTACTTGCCTGCGGATTTTAGCCTTGCCAAATCATTTGCAATCCTCAATCCTTTTAAACTCAGTCAGGGAGGCAGAGACTAAGCTAAAGTTTACTAGCACAATACATAATATAGTAAGTTTAGCATAAAAATATAGAAATAGTCTCATTCACATAAGCATCATCATCATGTTCCCAAATAAGCGTCGGAAAAAATACGCTTTACAGGGATTCTCCAAAGCTATATCGGTTCCCTTATGATAACTATTAATACAATTACAATATTTTTTTATTCCTCCCATCTACACAGTATTACAATGTTGTTCTCCAGCCAAAAAAATCTGAAAATCTGTTTATAATATTATTACTATGTATATCACCCTTACCATCATTACGATAGGATTACTATTTATTAGTATTTGTTTAAAAGGAATCTGCATAAACCAGTGGAAAAAAGCCACCAACAGATTTGCCACCATCAAATCTCATATCGTCATCGCCAGTTTCACCAAACCACATTAAAACATGGCTTATGGCTTTGCCAAACACATCAGAGGGGAATATCTTACATGGCTTGAGGATCATATCGATCTGGCAGGGAATATTCTTTTCTATATTAAAAAAATATGTACAAATATAACTAGAGAGAAGTAATATGATCTCACCCGCAAGATAGTTTCAGCATTCGGTATGAAAATAGCGAACATAAACATTTTTTTTTAATTTTTGAAGAAGATGCACAAAAGGTGTTTTGTCCTCTCTTCAATGCTTAATGTTCCATTTTTATCGCAGTCCCAATAGCCAAACAGACTTATTCTGGTGGTATATCATCCAAAGCTTCATTTAGTATTATGGTTATTGCTCTTTCCATAAAGTTGTTTTTAGCAAATTTAAGGGTTGGTGTGGTCTGGTCAGGCAGAATGTGTAGTTCTTTGTTTTATGGGTTTTTGCTTAGATTATGATGATAACATCGAGTCGTTATTTTTTTGACAAAAAAACGACAACATAGTAATAACTCCAGTCATAATAATAAAAATGAGTCGAATTTTTGGGCCCATCATCACGCATTATTTTTGTAGAGGGCTTTTGTTTCGTTATTGAGGGGAGTGAAATTAGATTCTTCTAGTTTAAAAATGACTTAACAAGCTCTACTATGTATCAGATAAATCAAGTAAAAGCGTGAATTCATTGGCTTGTTAGACCATCTTTGTTCGCCGTTTGGGTAGGTTGATAATGTGCTTTTAGGCTAATAAAAGCTGCGAAGAACGATTGTTTACCAAGCCAAAAGCTATAAGGATGGTATAACTTTATCATCTTTGGCAAAGGTGATGAAGGCGTAAAGATGAAATTAGGGATTTTTGTAAAATCAGAAATTTATTCCAGTTGGAATCTTCGTTGGGGATGTTTTGTTCACTTTTGATAAAGTTTCTTCAAGGACAATTTAGTTAGTTATGTAAGTGAAGGCTAATTTGCCTTGAAACTTTCAGAACAGCAAATTAATAAAGAATCAAATCAAATAGCTGGGATGCTTATCGTCATTATAAAATCTCAGCTTCACTTCAACAAGGAGAGACAGCCAAGGCCAAAAATAACTTTCTAAAATATATTGAAAACATTTGTTGGAATTATTAATGTCTCCGATGTTTTTGCTCGTGAGCTTACTGAATAGAAAAGTGTTTTCGTCAACTGTGCCTCGAATCCATGCTTAGTTTACACTGTTCTCAGGTTTATTTACGCAACTGCTCCTCCAACCGCGCTCGCATGTCGCATATTTGAGAAGAATATAAGTAAATACGTACTTATATGAAATACGTATCTAACAAGGTATACCAAGTAAATCAACATTTTTATTGTTATGTACGTATAGAAAAAGGTTAATAAAAGTCAAGAGCTTGAACTATGAGTAAAAAAACCATGAGTATGCACCTATTCATCAAAATCCGATTCAAAATCTAACTAACTTGCACAATAAACGCTTCTTTCTTTCTTTGTCAATACACCCATTCATTTCTCACTCGCTCATATGTACCACGATGGATAGCTATGCAAATAGGCTCAAAAACAATTATTAAAAAAATAATGAAGCAAGCAAAATAAACAAAGACCAAATTGGAAGTTCAGCTCACCACCACGATTATAGTGTGAAATTTACTTTGTATGGCATTTAAAAAGTCTCCTACCGAGACCACTGTGATGAGTAGGAGCTTTTTGGCCTTTGTTACCTTTAGTTATGGCGAGGAAAAGATCAGAAAAAAACGTGTTGATTTACCATACACGGTCATAATTAACTTTACTCAATAGCCACACAGATTATTAGCCATGCAATTTGAGTTGGCAAATTAAGTGGCTACATAAACTACACGCGAGAAAGCAGCATGGAGGATTAAATTTGTAACGGAG
Organism: Lepidocyrtus paradoxus; assembly: GCA_034696885.1. NCBI lineage: Eukaryota > Metazoa > Arthropoda > Collembola > Entomobryomorpha > Entomobryidae > Lepidocyrtus > Lepidocyrtus paradoxus. Next base: position 10,051 of record JAQGAH010000343.1, on the reverse strand, counting down.
TTCAGGAGGTAAAACTAGCAAAAAATGTCGAATTTCTCACTGTCTCTAATTTCAACAAGAGTTAATGAATAGCAGCAGGTTCCCGTGATTTATGAGACTTTGCAAAATAATCCGACGTGTTCATGTCTCCCCTCTTTTATTTATCCCTGAAGCTACAAAAAAATCTACAAAAGCTACTCGTTTATTTACAGCTTTCACGTAAAAGGAATGCAGAGATTCAAAGTCAGGGCCGGGGCTGAATGGAGCAGAGGATGAAATTCAAGAAAATGGATCATAGGACATTAGTCTTGGAATGCAGTGAAGAAATTAAAAGCTCCTGCTGTTGTTTATAAAGAAGTCGACATTACGCATGCTGAATTCCGAATGCCACCTAAAGAGAAAGACGAATGGCTGGGGATAGGTTTCTGCATGGATTTTTGGAACGTGATATTTTACAAGACGGGCTGGGACGATAATCCGCTGTTAAAACGGTCGTAATTCGTAATCATAATGGTTGATCCTGGGACAAACGATCCTTTATATGGTTTCTACCATTAACCAAGTAACCTTCACAAAAAATGGATGCTAAAGCAGATAACATGACTGGGAAGAGAGTACATTAGCGAATTAAACTTTTGAGGAATGTCTCTTCTAATAGGAGCGGGATTTATAACTTCCAAAAATACATCAACAAACCAGACACATTTTCTCCAGTTTTGTATGTCTAGGTAGAGTTCCAGCCATGAGAAGATACATATTTCAATGCAAAGTGCTTGTACCGCTTTCCAAGTCAAATCTTATGGGACCCATCAACAGAAAAGCATAAAAATGGGTTCAGTACTTTTGAGTAATTCCTTTAAAACTGGGATGAATTTATCAAGCAAAATTAAGTGTAAGTTAATGTTGATTACTTCCTGCATAAAAAAGCTCTAATTTTAGATTTAATGGAGTAGTATCAACAATAAAGGCTACAGAGACAGCAAGGCTTCTTGAGCTGAAGAAGAGAGCTTATCTAGCTATGTTCAAAATAAAACGTATATTTGTGAAAAAAGTAACAATAACAATGAAATTAATCTCAACTAATTACTCGAAGGAAAATGAAACGTGAAGTAGTTTATTTTCCAGCCGATGAGAACACATATACGTAGGGATTATTTCAAGAGCAATGCGGTCGAGTCAAACAGATTGATTTTTTTATAAATCCTTATCTCATTCGTTTTTGCAACGAACCATTTTCTAAACACTTTCCAGCTCCATTTTCACGAAATACATAAATATAAAGTAGAGGAGCACGAAGCAATTCAAGTTAAAAAACTAAAGCCGACAGCCCAACCATATCATTCCTCAATTCTTATACGGGTTTTGTGCCTTGTCCGCCATAATGCCTGGCTTAAGCCATGAAGGACTCACGACCAACCAATTTTGTCAGCAAATAACTAAATCAGTCGGAGAATTCGCTACAAATTAAAGCTCTGACGGGCCCCATTCCACCGGCAGCCGTGTAATGCCAGTTTCAAGACTTAAAGACTTTTTCTCAACGCTTGATTTCCAGAATTCTAAGAGATTTCTCAAGTGGAACAAAAAGTCTTTGTCAAAACAAACCATCATGTCGATATCACCTAGCCTATTGAGACTTATACTTATTCCAGTAATTATACCTAATTGAAAACTCTAGCCTGTAACAAGTTCATTCCGTCGAGTTTAAAACTTTCTGGTGAACATGCACTTTGGATTGGAACAGTTTCTAGAGGAAATTGAAACCATTGTGAACCCAAGCTGGGAATTAAAAAAGTTGTAGATGGCGAGAAAAACAGTAAAAAAACGCTGCATTCCCTTCCCTCCCTCCATGTTATGTTGTTCTTGTATCGTTCGTTTCCCAACTTGAGATCTTTATCGAACTATTTTGTGCTTAAAAAACATTCATAGAGAGAAAAAGTCAGCTCTCACTCATCACTGCATTGCGTTAAGTTTGATCTTTGGCGGTGGTATGCATGCATATATATGCATTGAAAACATCTACAGCATTTTATTATCTTCGGCGTGAATTGTGAATGTTCGAAAAGTTGCACAAATGTCAATGTCAGCTTTGACGGAGGAAGAAAAGAGAGATGAGAATGAGATTTTGTCTGTCACTTTTAAAGGATTTTCTAATAATGGAAATTACAACCAAAAGTACCATCATTTCTCATCCTTTTTGTTTCATACATGGAGGCATAGACAAGACAACCATACGTAGATTTTTTCCACGCAATACGATAACTTTAGGTAGGTATTAGGGGGCTTATGAGAGAACAATCGCGTATCGCTTGAAAAGGAAAAATACCCCAAAAGATTCAAAGATGCCAGCTGTATAATTCCATTTTAAGTCATTCAGTCAGTCACTCGGTTTCCTAAAGTTTTTGGCACTTCATTTGCAGCAAAAATTTAGAAAATGGGGAGAAACAAAGTTGGCCACTTTAGGCATCTCATTCCTTCGGCGCTCCAATATTGTCTTAGAATAGTTAGAAAGAAAGTCATAAGCATTCTATATTGTTCTAAATAGTTTACAAACAGGTCACAACACTTACTTGAAAGAATCTTCTTGTTCTTTAAAGGTAGCCATTTCACTAAAGACTAATGTGATTTAAAGCAGACAACAAAAAGGTCACCGACGGCATCATTATTGCTAAAGCTGTAAAAGAGCTCTTTAACAATAATTACGAAAGAAAAGAAAATCATTTGAAAGAAAAATGTATCTCGACAGAGCGCTTACACTTTTCACCAAACAATTATAATACCAAGAGGAAGCCTTAATGGGAAGCAATACATATGAGATTACCAAATATTTTAAATTGCTTGGCTCATTTGAAATAAATGTCATTGTCTTTAACTGTCATAAGACAAATCTTTGACGGAGCAGGGCTAACATTTCATTTTTGTTAGTGCCATTGCACCAAATCTCTCCGCCCCAATGCAATCTCCTGACCATTCCATTCTTGAAATTCCTGAAAAGTTAGCATCTAGTTGCCATTTGGTTTTAGTTGAAATTTGCCAAAAGTGGCAAAAAATTATGAGACCCAAAGATTGATTTTACCCTTGGGATTTACTGCCTCTTAAAACAGGTTCAGGTTAAAGGTGAATAAGACTTTGAAAAGGTGTACATTGCCCCAAACTAGACATTCCCTCATTTCCTTTCACCCTTCATGATGTCATTAACAAACGTCTCGAATTATTGCAAAGCAATTCAATCCCACAATGAAATCATTTATTTTTATTGCTGTGACTCATTCAAACCCCAAGTTATGTAGACATGGAATGTTCAATCTGCAAAATTAAATTGCAGACACACCGGCACTGGTTGTACTGTTGAGTATAATCCCTCAGCAGACAACAAGAGGCGTTGAGTGTATCATTAGCATTTTGACCTCCTTCATGTTCAGCATTAGCCATAATGATATGATTGAATTTGAACCTCCTTGAGACGACTTGACTGCTTAAGTAGAATATAAGACACGTCACGGACTCATCCATACAAAAGCCACGGGAACGGTGTCCCCTCTCATTTTAACAAAAACCATCGTCACGTTTGTTTGCGTACCTTTAGAAGGACGAGATTTACCTAATAGGAAGAGACTAACCTAAACCAAGTAGATATTTCAATTGTCTACAATTTTGGGACTAAATAATCTAGAGTTCAGTTGAAATACAATCACGGACTGAGCAATTCTTTCGGCGTGGATATTAGGCTATTTAGCATAAGTTTGTAATTTTCAATCGCACGATTCAAATCTCAGAGCAGTCTCAATACGTTGAAAATATCTGGTGTTGGATTTAAATACAATCGCGGATTATACGACAATGATACCAATGAAATTTCAGTCGGATATACAAGGCAAGGGCAAATTACGAAAAGGAAAATTTGCTCCTAAAGTTGGCGTCTCATGTTACATCACATGCAAATGCAAAACAGTCGGGTGGGTGGCATTCACTGAACTAGCAGCGTGAGGAAGGGATTAGCATATCATAGAATTCCATGCGATCACCGTGATTTCCTAAGTATGTGAAAAGCGAATGAATGTACGTATTTATTGTTGCCAGCACAGCTTGCATCCAAAAAGCACACACCTTGTTGAAGAACCCAGGCAATAATTCAATGCATTATGCTATTGTGAAAGCAACAGCGAATCATTATTATTCATCGGGAGATTTGATAAAAGTCAGTGCGTGAATAAAAATGATCAATCAGTCAATCACAGATATAGCCTGTTTGCCTCCACCCAAAAGAATGAGAGGTGTCATCATTTTTTGCGGTAAGTCATCTCATCACAATAAAAGCATTTAGAGCTGTAATGACTGACCCGTAATGATTTTAGAGATAGACTAATATTCTCCGGTTATAAATCTCACATTGGGAGCTAATAAGTTAAACCACATGAGAGTATAGAGTCATTTCATTATTAGTTTTGTCGCGATACTGTTTCGCAGGTACATTATCTACTCGAATTTAGGTAGCTAAAAACTTATGAGTATGATAAAACTGCTAGGATGATACGCTGTGCTTTCTTCGATTTAAAGGATGTCAACCGTAGATATGATAAACATCAAAAGGAAGTGAACTAAACGCGACCAACTTTGCTCAACTCTTGCTAATTCCCTATGATTTTGTGCTAAAATTATAGAGATAAAACCCAAATGTTTTAACTTTGTTATCATAACACAGTTATTATGTTTGTATATTTTGTTGGAAACTTGTACATGAATGACCTTTCTTATACTGATGATATAGCCCAAATAAATGGTGTGGTAAATGAAGTTGGATGAAAGTTGAAATTTGCAAAGCTGGTGTAAATAAACACCTACTTCCTGTACTTTTTTAGGGAAAAGGGATTAACTTAACATACCCATTTTCCTTGTAACCCGATCATTGGTGAATTTAGAAACGCAATATGTATAAATTTATCATGTAAGTAGAAAAGATAAAATGCGAAAGTTCCAGTAAAATTTAAACACAATATTTTTTTTTTAAACTGTAGAATATGCACAATAAGTGTTGATCGCAATGAGTATCGGTTGTATGACAGAATGAGCAGGATAATGAACTTATTATAACTAGTCTTGTGAAAAGGCGCCGTGTGCTATGTACTATGTTGTAAACGTCGGCGTTGTCAGCAACTTATGCGTTTGAGGAAAAAAGCTTGAGAAACTTGCTAAGGGTCAATTACGTTTTAGTTCTGTAGTATACGAAGTAGATTTTTCATTATTTTTTATGTTAATGGACAAAGCTGAAATGTTAATCAACAACCATTATAAATTTTTACAATAGGAACAAAATATACCAAGCTAGTTTCAATTTTGTGTTGCACGAAACAAGCGCCTGACCAGTCGCTTTATTAACTTTTATTTCATTTTTTCTTAAGCCATTTAAGCAAAAAGTTCGCTTCATGACTTTTTTATCATGACAAAAGAACGGTTGTTTTTTTCTTATAGAGGAAGCTCTCAGGAAACGATGGAACAAAGTTTTTAAAAAACCCTCTCGATCCATAAAACAATAAAGGGGCAACATTTTTATAGTAGATAATCGTGGCCTAACATAGTACGAATCCTACATAAGTAAAACTATAATAGGGAGATATGTTTAAGTCGCAAAAACTTTAATACTTCAACTTTATTCTTCAATATCGGGTTTGTACCAATTTAATTACTGGTGAAACCAACCCCTTCCCACAAAATCAAAACATATACTCGTATTATCATATCCAAAGTGAGCATAAAAATTGACTACGCGTTACGCTACGTACAATTGAAAAATTCCCCATGTGTCGTTACAAATGTTTCACGAGAGAAGGCTGTAAGGCACAACTATTCACGCATACGCATTTTATCTCTGTAACTTACTTTCGCCTTTCCATCAGAGCTTTCCTTTGCTATAAACTCAAGCAAAGAAAAGACAGAACAAGAACAAGTATTAAATTGAAATACAAATTCATTAACGGGGATGCGTGCCCGTATTTCATTTACGTATATTATAGCATCGCACAGTCATGATTCGTGAAACAAATGCCGCCTCACATTTTGCTATTGTGTTGTTACATGGAATTTATGAATCTTCTTAAGTGAGCGTTTTCATCCCCCCGAAGTGCTAATAAAGACGAAACAATGAAGTTCTTTTACAAAGTCTTGACTATCCATTCTCCGTTCCTCGACTCCCTTGCGTTGGAGGCTGACTAGGCGAGTTTAAAAGGGAAAATTCTTAAATGATTTATATTACGAGTAAATGGTTGCAGGACAAGGAACGCATACATCAATGGCATTAATGTACGCTGGCAACCCTTCCGGGACATTGTAGCCTTCGTGCCTAACCTAACTACCTAGTCAAGTTTCTTGGTTGGGAATGATATTTAAATTGTAAGGCAAACACACAGTTTCTTTCAAGTTCTCCACGCATTTTCGACTCTGCTTCCAGAGTAGAGAGATTGCCGACAACTGTGGGTTATGCATGGAGCATTCTACGTTGGTCATGGAATTTAGATGACAGCCATGATAATTAATTAAATCATCTAGTTTTTGAAGTTTATAGGTTTCATCAATGCTGCTATGTTTCTAGGTATCTCTTAAAAAAGATTGTAATATGGTCATTGTCTTCATGTTCCACATAATATAAACTAGATAATGATAAAGTATTTTTGCTACGTTAAATATAATTACCTATGTACATACTAGTACTTGAATGTAAACTAGCCTTTAACCAACATATCTACATACTTTACCTAAGGCAAATGTGTGGTCATACAAAAAAAATGTGATCAACCAAAAATTTCTGGTATCATCGACATTTCTGTATTCGTCTTCACCCTTCTATGGAATAACTGACAGCCCTCACTTCGAGATATCTGTCAGGGACGAAAAATGTCTGATTGTGAGTTGGATTAATTTTCCACTCAAACTGACACTTACATGTCATATTAAGATTAAGAAGAGACCCACCCAAATCATGCTATTCCCCCACTTTTGTAAAGAAGCATAAGGAGAAATGACAAACAAAAGATGCATTGCGTGCCTATCTGTGGATTCAAAATTGGGTTTTCATAGCCCAAAGTAAAACGTTCTAGTGTAATCTCAAGTTCACTGCAACAAGCACTCCAAACCCGCTTTGGGCACTTTACTGACTGTACTGAATGTTCGTGGGGAGCAAAGTAGACAACTACATTTGAGAACCGTATTATGAGTACAGTTTAGTTTGTGAGCAGCCACCCGCCCGCCCCACAGCACAATTTGAAACAATAGAGCAAGGGAATTAGTGTAATCTACTTCTGCCACGTGTCAATGTCAGCATCAACGGAGGGGCGACACCGGCCTTAATTAATTTCAGGAAAGTAATTTATTCACAGAGATGTAAAATATTAAATTTTACTGTACCACAATAACGTGCTCACGGGCAAGCACTTTTGTTTACGTTAAGTAAACTTGCAGTTAAAAATGTATTGCGTGGCACGAAAAATTGATTTTGATTACTACACATTTCGGCTCATACTTCCTTCTACCAATTTCAATAAACTGCTAAACATTGCCTAGTACAAAATTAAGTAGTTTTTTACATGCAAACTGCTATATCAACACCCGGTCTAATCCTTAATCCGTATGCAAAGGAATCTCACGAGAGTGAAAATCAGCAAGCAAAGAGCATGATTTATCTTACCGATCCCATACCTATTCCACCTTTCCGCGAGCATATAAATATACATTCAGCCTCGTTTCCGACAGTTTCCTTCCCTTTTATCTCAACCCCCCCTCACCCACTTCTCTGGAAAAAAACAATCAGCAACATCATTTTACATTCCGGAGAGGATTCCTAAAGAATATCATCACTTCATTGATAGTCTGGAGACCAACAAAGTTAAATTGATTTCCAGAGAGACTATATCCCATCAAGTAAAAGAGGAAAAATGGAAACCTAAATGACTCGTATCACATTCACATTGCGAGGCATTGTCTTCTTCCCATTTCCCTCTCGTTTCTTTCTCGTCCGGATCCAGCCTTTGTTTTATTCTATATTTTTCCCGTGTTTTTTTTATCGGACGGACGTCAGCACGAAATGTGTTGGTGTCATGAATAGCATCAGAGAACAAAGGTGGAGCACACACACATTTACCTCAATAACGTTCATGGGTAGGGGAAAGGTAATATGGTTGCGGTATTTTGGGCGTGGGACGTAAAATTATCTGGTATCCTTCCCCCATCTCATGCGAAGAGCTATTTACGTTAGGCCTTGCTATTTATTATCAGCAAAAGATTGCCATAATGTAACAAGAAAGTAAAAGTTAACAAAGGGCCTTTGAGCTCCCTCCTTTTGAACTTGGGACGATCATCATCATAAAAATAATAAAAATAACAAGGAAGTAAACTGGCGAAAGTCATGTGTCCTCCCATTTGTTATGGTAAACTATTTACTAGGTTGGTGTAGTTTGACTTGCTATTCTGGAAAGAAGGCAACAATATGGAAGGTCGACCTGGACAAAATACTGTGGTGTATGTATTATCTAAGAACACAATAAAAGTTTACGTTTCTTTTCTTTGTAGGGAACAAAGTAAAAGTGTGGCATAGACATTGAAAGACTTTATTTTGCAAGTTTAACATAAAAATTTCTCAACTTGGAGAAATAGTCAAAGCTCCTTTCAGTAGGAGGAAAATTTTCCCTGGAATTTCTGTACGCAGTCTTGTGTCCTGCTTTTCACTCTTTTTGTATATTTTGAACTAAAATTTATGAAAACCTGATTTTCTTCCATTCGTACAAGCAGTTCCCCACAGATTTCAAAGTCATGAATGGGGAAAGTTGCTCGTATGACATTTTACGTTTGTAATATCTGATAAAATATAAGCCAATTTTACTACCTAAATGTCAGCTCATTGGTCGCTCACTATCTTGCACCAGAAAATTCTCCAGAATCTGTATTAGTACCTTACCAAGAATTATCAAAAGTACCTACATGCATTTTGAAATTGCAATAAAATTGACTGAGAAAGTTTGAGAAAACATAAAAAGACATGGTATAAGATCTAGACTTATGCAAAATGAAAGTAAGAGCTTTTGAGAAACAGTTACCTACTTTCATTATGAGGCGAGGGCAAATAAAAAATCAAGAAAAGGTGAAGATGACGACGATCGTTTGGTTGAAGAGTTATTTGGTTCGTGATGAGAATGAAAAGGTAAAAACAGCTTTACCATCATCATGCTGTAATAGACACTTTCTCTAAAAGTCTTTCACTTTCCACAGTTGGAAAAATAAATGAAATCGATGAAAGCTACATAAGTTTGAAACAGTATGTAACTGCTCAGCAAAATGAATATTTTTCTCCCACGCACTTATAGAAAATGCTACTCGACTGCTTTCTCCATTATATACAAATGAGAAAAAATACCGCCAACATAAAATGAAATCCTTCATAACTTCTGAGAACCTTGTCTGATCATGTGAGTAAAGTAAGACGAGCTGAGCGACATTTGTGTAGGTAGAGACTTGACAAATCGGAGTCAAGATTATGATTAGCTGATAAAATATCTTGATGTGTGAATAGATTTGATAATAAAGCCAACTCTAAAAAAACTGTTTTCATCCTTTCTGTATCTCCATTCATATCAAAGCCCTGCAGAGAAAAATACCTACTAACATAATAAATTTATGGTTCATGGAGACTTCCCAGACAGATTGACATATCTATAAAAACAGCGGAATGGAAAGTTCCGAGGTTTTTCACCCTAGCCATTTACTGCCCCGTTCAGCTTCTTAGAAAATGAATGAACGATCCGACAGTTTGAATGACTTTCTAATGTGGTGGACAACAGGGACCAGCTGGCCTTTAGATAAACATGCCAATCTTTTCAAAGCAAATTTCTAGAGTTCGTCTATCAATAATGGAAATATTTCATTTTGAAAATAAATTATTACCTTTTCACTCCGACTTTTTTGGGGGGAAAGTATATTTTTTTTCGTGTTTTTGATTCAGTAAGAGAAGCTTTCAATGATGCAATATGTAAAATTAGAAGAAAGTATGACTTTCTCAGTGTTAGACAAAGAAGGGATTTCATTATATATA
>JAQGAH010000342.1:0-46806 GCA_034696885.1 Lepidocyrtus paradoxus | reverse complement strand
GCGTACAATTTTTGACCTGACGAAGTTGATCCAAATGACAGCAAGCTTTGTCGGTCAATGGGGGTTAATTGGTCGATAGGCCTCCAACGGTGGGCATTGCAACCGGGACAGCCGTAAAAATCGTTTAGTCTGTCGGCATCCAGTACAGAAAGACCTCCTGTCATGTCACGACCGCATTTAGAAGCCTCTGGCTGTCTTGGCCAACCACCTGCACACCATCCACATTGATAATGCATTTGGCTACCGTAATCATACAAGCTTCCTCTCAAGTCAAAGTTAGTGTCCTTTCCAGGAATCTCATTTGTAGCACAGCTTCCAAAATGCACGTAGGTATCGCGGTCCTTCCGGGACATCTCGTGTCCTAAGCACAAATTGTGACCTAAATTGAATACAAATTGACACAAATTACAAATTAAATTATTAATTAATTAATTAATTAATACAAATACCTAATTCGTGAACCATGGTGTTCCAGTCACGACAGCCACCCCCGAATTGGGCAAACTGGCGGCCACCCGTACGACACACGTGTCCGAGACCGCAAACGTTGTTATCTACTTCGATACTGGTGTAGGCAACTTCTCCTGCGGCTCTAGGCTGGAACTTAATACATGTTTTGGACTGAATGTCGGCAAAGGCGCGTTGTGTCTCTCTTTTATCATTATCAGTCAGGCTGCTGTGGAATTCATACTTCACAATGCCCCCTGGCCATTTTTGTCCAGGAAAGAAATTTTGAGTTCCGTTGGAACCTAATCAAATAAAACATAAATATTGTTTATCAAAAAATGAAATAAATAAAAGGTAGGTTGAATAAAATGGAAATCTAACCGAACAGCCACTCATCAGGAACATTGCACAGAAAGTGGGTCTTGTTCCCTTGCTCTGTGTCTGCCTGAACTTGCAGCAGAACCCCAACCAATAGGAAACCTACAAGTGTCTTCATTTCCCCCACAACGAACTTTTATTGAAAGATTTTTAAGTGAACTATTACCACCCGGTTGGGATAGACCTGACTGGATGAAAACCCTTATGTATTCAGACATTTATATAGTGGTAGCGTGTCGTATGTGCTAAATCTCTGGGAAAAGAAAAAGGGGCTTGTTTTCACTAACATTGCAAAAACAGCTAACGATAAGTTGGTTATTAAATTCGATATTAGTTCCTTTATTAAAATGAAACTATTGCTGTTTGAGTCAACTTTTATTGGAGGCAACTGGATAGTTACGATGATGAGCAGCTTAGCTAGCGAATAAAAGCGTCAAGTCAATTTAAACTTTAAAGTTACACAAGCGTATCGTCATTAGCTATACATAGTCGTTGCCGATTTCAGTGTGAATTAAAATTATGCTTATCAATACAAAGCCAGCGTCTTGATTAAAAATGAAGGAAAATGAAAGCCAATGAACAAACAAAAAACGCCCCAACAAAATGAAATGATAATTCAATTTGAGATATTTCAATAATTTTAATATTCATTTTTGATTGGGGCAAACTGTCGATGTTGTATAATATGGCATGTTCCATTTCTTCAACTAAACTGAAGGAAAGCAATAATTTGTAATAATTGTTAGCATAAGCAAAGCGAATTAGAGCAGAAATTGTGATTAACTCACAGCCCATTTGAAACCAGCGGTAATTTCTATTTTGTCGTAATTGTTGGATTGGATTTTCCATTCAGTTCTATCTGGATACTGGATGGATAGAAACGTCAAGCAGTTTTACTTAAGACAAACGCACACAATATGTTTCACTCAATTTCAATCATCTTGCCCCTGTCCCTCTTCCTCAGTCTATCTGTGGAAGGATCACAGCAATCAAAAATACTGATAAATTCCATCCAAGTGGATTCTACCGTACTAGAGCGGAGATCTTCGATAATTGTGACAATGTCGAACGGAACCAAGTCTACCCTATCCATGATCAAGTCCCAAGCTATTGAATCCGATACCGAAAATGCGTTAGCAATTATGAGGGCGCTTGAAGCACATTCCGAATCTACACAAGCGCCAGTTGCAAACTTTCTCAAACGGCTTGGAATTAGCTTCCAAAGTTTCTGGATTTCCAATCAAATTTATATCAGAGATGGCAGTCCTTCCGTCGTTATCGCATTGCTGAATGCGCTCAATCGAGAGAGTAGCATCGTTAGTGAGATTCGGGAGGAAATTGCTGTCCCGATGATGCCCACTTTTGACATTTCCGAGACTGGAAGGACGAACAATATTACTTGGGGAGTGGAGCGAATGGGTGCACCTAAGGCTTGGGATACTTATGGAGTACGGGGAAAAGGCGTCATTGCTGCAGGTTCATTCACGCGAATTTAATAAAAAGTAAGATATAATAAGCAATTAACTATAATTTAGTAAACCTATTAATAGTGATCGATACTGGATGCGACAGTTCCCATAAAGACTTGCAAGGGAAGCTTGTAGGATGGAAGGATGCTACGTTAACCCCACTGCCTGGAGTACCATTTCCCGTGGATGAGCAAGGTGGTCTCACTGCTCTAAACTTTGTAATTAAAAATTACTTAATTCAGTATTAAGATCTACTGATTTCATGTCAATCATTAACTGCAGGTCATGGGACGCACGTTACGTAAGAATCTTTTACCCGAATCATTCAAGTCGTTATGCAATGAGGTTTACTTAAATGAGATGCAATTTTTCTTTAAAAGTGGGACGATTGTAGGTGGAGGTGGTACTGGGGTAGCTCCAGACGCAAAATATTTAGCTTGTAAAGCCTGCAGTTCACTTTTTTGCATGGAAGCTCCGCTTATAGAATGTGGACAATTTGTGGTCTGTCCAGATCCCGACTTCTTATGTTCCAAAAGCGCTGATGTTGTGTCCTGCTCATGGGGTGGTGATGGTGGTGGCGTACCATTCTATGATAAAGTCATCAAGACCTGGAGAGATTCTCGCATTATTCCGGTTTTTGCTATAGGGAATTCAGGTGAGCACATATTTAGCATTATTCATAAGTTATATATGAAAAGAGAAAGGTGAATGACTATACATACGCCAGTTGTGAAATGATTGAATGAAGGAGCGAAAGGATGCAATATGGCTGGATATCCTGGCGGAGACCCGAGGGTAATCGGAGTGGGTGCGGTGGATGTAAACCGGAAAATAGCACCCTTCTCCAGTAGGGGACCATCCACACTCCATGCAGGGATCAAGCCGGACGTATCAGCACCTGGGGTGAACATCTCGTCTTGTTCCAACTTGAATAAAAAAGGATATAAAACGCTCAGTGGAACATCGATGGGTTAGTGTCTGCTTCACCCGAGCACAAACTTTTCGGACCGAAAATCACTCTCTGGATGAAGATTTCATTTATCGGAAAAATTTGTGCTCGGGTGAAGCCGACCCTAACCCATGTAGCTTGTCCACATGTTTCCGGTATGACTGATTGTAAAGTAATTCTCATCGTCAAATATATTTGAATGGATATGCAGGTAACATTGTGGATCACATTGATTGAAATAATTTGCAGGTTGGGTTGCATTGTTGCTGTCCAAGAATAATACGCTGGATTTTGACCAGATTTTGAAGATATTGAAAACGACTAGTGATAAGAACTTGATAAGCTCTGAGGAAACTTGCAGAGGTATTGCGGACACCACCTTTCCCAACCACATCTTTGGTTTTGGTCAAGCTCGTTGTGATACAGCATTGGAGGCATTGAACGGACGTGGATAAATAAAAATATAAACTTTATTTTTTTGTGCATAAAACTGGACTCCTACTGAAAACTTTATTCCATTGAAATTAAACACTAATTATTATTGTACCAGCCATGACGAAAGGCCTGTTTTACTACAAAAAATAAGTCATTGTCACTGTATTTAAATTTGTTGTGCTGTTTAGGTTTCAGAATACTTTCCTACGTATTTTTGCCTAAGCCTGGCGTACTTTTCGGGGTGGCTGGTCAGATGTGCCTTCTTTGTTGAACGTAGATGGTTGAAAGGTTCAGTGACAAGTGTCCGTCAAGGAGACCTTCTTATTTCAAATATGCAAGATATCCAGGATAATTTTTAAACCCGTCATAGGCATTATACCCGCCTGGTCAAAAATAAAACTGCCAATCATAATCAGCATACAATCGGACACCCAGAAACGGTTCTTCAAGCATTATCCAGCTTTCATGTGTACTGTGGATTGTGGTGGATTGCCCTCTTTCTTTTGGAATAGTTGAAGATAGCATCGAGCTTTTCCAGTTGGCCCCTCACCTGACAATATATCACAATGAAAAAGCTTGCATAAGAAACGTAGGGTAAAGGATGGAATGAACAAATTTTCCGCTTCCGGTCAACTTACATACAAGCATGTAGAAAATAGAAACCAAACCTATTAAATTATTCAGATGTAATTCAAGTCTAGTTTATTAATGCCGAATTTGTATGGATATTGAATATTTAATTTTTTGTTTCAATCCATTTCTCCTTTTTAGAGGAAGTACTTCTTTAAACTAAATTAACGTGTAAATGATAATGATATGTATCGTAATTTTGCAGCCGACATCAATTCTCTTTTACAACGCAATCATAAAGCGCACGTGCCAGGTTGAGATTTTGTGGATAGCATTTAAAATTTGCATAATGCATAGTTTTAGCCGGATTTAACAGGAACGTGAAATGTTCCATAAAATCATAGATGACTTAAATTTATTTAGACAAGATTCAGGAAACAAAGTTGCTGGTTTGCGATATGGAAATTTCACTGACAGACAGCAATGCTGAAACGAACCAACTTGCAAATCTTTTCTCCAAAAGCCGAAGTACGATTTGCCTCAATCCTTTTCAAACACTTTGCCAATGCTAAGCTTCCGCTTCCCCTCGAACTCAATATTGGCAACAGCTATAAATCCTGTCACGCCACTCATAGAATTATGACTGAATTATTGATCTTGAAATTTTGGAATCTGCAAATAAACTGCATGATCTCAATAATTTGTAATTGCTATCATAAAATGAATTAGAGCGGAAATTATAACAAACTTTCAGATCAGAACTTTTCATTTTAAAATCAGTACTGATTTCTGTTTTGGCAACATGTCATTGCATTGGATTGTCTATTCACTTCTATGTGGATAGATAAGGGTTTCTCAAGCAGTCTTACGTAGGAAGCAAAATAGTTGGAAGAAAAACTTTGTTGAAATGAAATGAACGCATAAATAATGAAGAGTGCGTCTATCCTAGTTTATTTTTTTCGAATCAATCATTCCTCCTTTACAACGCAATCATAAGTATATGAACCATAATATGACATTTTATAAATTTTGTCCTGATTTAAGATTTACACAACATTCAGGATATAAATATCATTTTAAAACTAGTTTGCAATAAAATTTTACACGGCGCAAGTAACAATGCTGAATGAGTCAATTATTTGCAACTCCTGTCCAGAAAAGGGAAAGTACGCTATGGTCATGTCCTCTTCAAACACTTTGCCAATGCTAAGCTCCCGCCTTCCTTCGAACTCAATATTGGCCACAGCAATAAACCCTGTCACACCACTGGCAGTCCTTCCACTGCGGATGGGAACGTCAGCCTTAACTTTATCGCTGAGGACAGCACTGACATTAACGACTTTATAAGTGGGCTGCTTCAGTTCACCAGCTTTGGTTAAAGCGGCAGGCACAGTGTAAACTTGAGCAAGGTTAGTGAATTCATTCTCTACACCTCCAAAAGGTAAGTAGCAAATTCCTGTTTCTGCGGAATACTTGCCTATGGCGATTTCCCCACCAATGGCGCCTCTACAGGCATACAATGGTTCACCCGTCTCAGTTTCCCCAAACTTCTGCATGTTTTGTCGGTCTGTGTCGGATAAGGCGTCGATAGGCTTCCAACGGTGGCCATTGCAACCACCACAGTTGTAGAGGTCGTTAAGTTTGTCGGCATCCAGTACGCTAAGACCTTGATAGACAAGTAAGTAATAAGACCTTGAATATCTAAGTAATAAGTTGTGAGAACCGCTGATGAAAGTTGTTCTAAGCAAGGACGCGAGACTTGCCTCCTGTGATATCACGTCCACATTTAGAAGCCTCTGGCTGTTTTGGCCAGCCCCCTAGACGACACTGTCCACATTGATAATGCATTTGACTAGCTAGAAGAAGTAATACAAATTTATTTTGCATTGATGTTGTATGGTTTCCGGATGTTATATATGACTGGCTAGTAATTATAATTAAATAATGTAAGAATGGAAATATTGTTAAATCAGCGTAGTTTGTAAGTGTTATTGTTGGGAGACCAGTATTTTGTAACACGTTAAATAAATCAATATCAATACCGTAATCATACAAGCTTCCTCTCAAGTCGTTCTCAGTGTCCTTTACGGGAATCTCATTTGAATTACGGCACCTTTCATAACTTAAAAACTCATCTCTGTCCTTCCTAATGTAATATCTGATATTAATAACACGTTAATAAAGAATCTAATCTAATCTAAAGAATCTAACCTTGTGTGTTCATGACCCAAGCACAAATTGTGACCTAAATTGAATACAAATTGATACAAATTACAAATTTAATTAATTAATTAATTAATTAATTAATTAATTATTACATAATTCGTGAACCATGGTGTTCCAGTCACGACAGTTTTGTCCGAATTGGGCAAACTGAGGTCCACCAACCATACAGACCTCTGCGAGACCGCATACGCGGTCACTCATTTCGATACTGGTGTAGTCAAAGTCAAGTCGGCCTTTTTTCTCGAACCGAATACATGTTTTCGACTGAATGTCGTCAAAGGCGCGTTGGACCTCTCTTTTATCATTTTCAGTGAGAGTTTTATCAAGTTTATACTTCACAATGCCTTCTGTCCACAGTTCTCCAGGAAAGATGTTTTGAGTGCCATTGGAACCTTAATCATATGGATCAAATTAGAACATAATAATTATTTTAAAAATAAATAAATACACTCGAATATAATGGAAATCTAACGGAAAAGCCATTCATCCGGAACATCGCAATGAAAGTGGATCTCTTTCTCTTGGTCTAGCTCAGCTTGAGTTTGCAGCAGAACCCCAACCAATATGAAACCTGTGGTATAAAATATCTTCATTTTCAACCCGACCAATTTCAATTTTGTAATAAGCTATTCAGCACCCGGCTAGGGAAGACTGTCAACTTGACTCCATGGTATGAAAACCCTTCCGTTTAAATGCATTTAGGTAGTGCTAGATGAGCTAATTCTCCGGGAAAGAAAATGTGCCAAAATGCAAAAATATTGCAAATATTATGTGATGCCTTTCGAGCATGATATTTGACGAACAGTCAAAATTTGTTCCTTATTTCCCTCTCTCACCATAAGTGTTCATGCATCATTGCATCATTGCATCTATATCGCTGCGATTACATATACGCACTGTCGTAACTTGTAATGTAAGTAATGTGAGCAAAAATAATTGCCGATACGTCGAAAGTGAGTCGAATGTAGAACGGTACACGCTAAAATATTGACGACAGTTGACATAAATGTCATATGAGGATTTAAACACTTTCGGGAGGAAAAGGCAAACTAAATTGCTGGTTTTTAAAGCCCATTGAAAACAACTGGACAGTTACGATGATTGATTGATTGACTGATTAATTGATTCTTTATTAACAACAAAAGTTAAATGTGTTTACACGGTTTCAGATAAAATTATTATAACTTGATATCGTCCTAACCTTAACACTATCAGGGTACGGCCCTGTCATAACAAAACATATAATTGTAATCTATATATTGTTAATCTAAAGTAGTTCGATAAGATTAAAAAAAACTGGGTCAATGACATGGATCCCGGGTCGTCAAAAATATCATAAGACTGATGAGTTACTTCTGCCAAATTATATAAAGCGTAAAGTCAATGTAAACTTTAAAGTCACATGGGTTTCATTTGCTTACACTACTGTCGTTACTACTTTCAGTTTGAATTGAAAATTGAAATACCTATGAAGACAAGACAGCGTCAGGATTATGAGTGCTTATGAAAAATGAGTATATTTACATTCAACACTCCATCGAATAAACCCCGCAGCATTGAAATGGAAAATATTGTTACGGTCAATGAGATTATGGCTTTAGGTAAAAAACTGCTTGGATCATGAGTTCATGACGATCCTCATCTTTTGTTACCGTAAGAACTAATACAGCTCAGTGAGAATATTCTGCCGAGAATGATCTGTAGCTTGTAACACCACCACGTCAAATGTCCTTGAGAAGGAGTAAATTGCACAGAATGAACAATTTATATGTGTTTTATTGCCGAAGGACAAGCAAGGTGAGTAGATAATGCATTTAAACTCACTCAGCTTGTGCGTCCATTTCAGATACTCCATGACTTGACAGCTTTGTCAGTGGATCAGTACTGTCAGTAGTGCTCCAGCATCTGGACAATTCAGTCTTTTTGCTCTTCTCCTCACGTTCATTGTAGGCGTCCTTCCCAGAACGAAAACGAAATATATTTTTTTAGCATATCTGAATTTACAAAGAGTATTTACAATTTTGCAAAGATAATTTCAACCATCATGGGTGAAACGTACAAGCTAACTTACTTCAACATTAGGGGCGTTGCAGAGCCCATTCGCTTCCTTTTCGTTTATGCTGGCGTGGACTATGAAGACAACCGCGTGGAGATGGAGAGCTGGCCTTCAATGAAGGACGGTAAGTTACCTAAATTGATTAATTAATCTATTTTTTTACAATAAATTTAAATCCAGTATTCTCTTTATCTACGGTTCCAACTTCATTTCCCAGTCGCTTGGCTTCTCCTTCAAGTTGTATTTTTTTGCTGTCATATAGACTAACCACCTTGAAATGACAATTATTTTACTTTATGAAAAAACGTTGCATCCAAATTCTATGATGTTGTCTAGCTTTCCTAATGATGAACTTGTTAAAGTGGGAAACTGTTTAATACTGATTGATACTGGTTCATTCATATAGGAACTCCATGGGGCCAGCTCCCCTTTTTAGAAGTCGGAGAGAAAAAGCTCGCCCAGTCCAACGCTATCGAGCGCTATCTTGCTAAAAAATTCGACCTGGTCGGAGATAATGACTGGGAAGCAGCTAAAATGGATGAATTGGCTGATGCCCTTGCTGATTTACGCACAGGTATAATTAAATGTAATGTTTTCTCATGGACAGCTTTATCACGTGGGTCATGTCATGATGGCTTGATGCAAAATTGCAAACTTACCATATTTATGATACGCAGAATACCGTAAGCCCGCCTTGGAACAAGATGAAACTAAGAAGGCCGAGCTGAAAAAGAACTTTATTGACAACATTCTCTCCAAATATTTGTCACGGAATGAAGCCCAAATCATTGCCAACGGCTGCAAACCGTACTTGGTTGGAAAGCGGCTGTCATGGATGGATCTCCAGTTGGGTCACTTTCTCGAGTTCTTTGAGCTCCTCGAAGGGAACAACTTGTTGGATGATTTTGAGAATCTGAGGAAACTGAAGAAAGCTGTGTTTGATCTTCCACAAATCAAAGCTTGGGTGGAGAAACGCCCAGTCACCAAGTTTTAAATAGCATTCGATATTACACTTATATGGCTGTGCTGAAATCATTTCCAAATCTTACTTTAATTGCAAAAATTATGCTGCAAATGAAATTTAAGCTAAAAATAAATAATAGATTGCACTTTTGAATGAACACGGAAAGTGCTCGAAAGCTCGTGCTGTTAAACTAATGACACGTGTCCTGTTAAAGCCACAAAATGTACGCCCAAATAAATGATTATGTAATCATTTAAATTGTGATTCCTATTGCTTAAATACTTACATTCGCTAATTTACTTTCAATAATAAAATTACTTCCTTCCCAATTTTGAGACTAACTGCCAGTGTTGCACATGGCATGTTCCATTTCTTCAGCTAAAGTGCATGAAACCAACAATTTGTAATTGTCAGCATAAGTAGCATGATTTAGAGCAGGAATTATATTGCAATTAGGGCGTATTTAAAGTCAGCAGTATTCATTTTGTCGACATTTTTGCATTTACGTTGATTAATTATTCAGTTTTACCTGGATGTATATAAGGTCTCGACAAGCAGTGTTCCAAGCACAAGCAAACACGACAAGTACTAAACATGTCATTGTTTCAAAAGACTTCAATCATCTTGCCCCTGGCGATCTTCCTCAGTCTATCTGGGGAAGGATGGGCATCAACAACAAAACTGGTAAATTCAGTCCAAGTTGATTCTGCAGTCCTAGAGAGGAAAGCTTCGATATTTGTGACAATGTCGAACAGCACCGAGTCCATCCTGTCCATGGCCAGCTCCCAAGCTACTCAACTCGACACGGAAAATTCGTCACCACTTATGAGGGCGCTTGAAGCACATGCCAAATCTACGCAAGCACCTGCTGTCAGCGTTCTCAAACAGCTTGGAGTTGCCTACAAAAGTTTCTGGATTTCTAACGAAATTTATATCAAGGATGGGAGTCCCTCGGTGGTTTCAGCATTCCTGGATGCGCTCCCACGAGACAGTGGCATCGTTAGTGAAATACGAGAGGAAATTGTTGTTCCGATCATGGCCACTTTTAATAGTACCGAGGGGGAAAAGACGTTGGCGGCGGGGAATTCATGGGGAGTAGATGAACTCAGAGCACCTACAGTTTGGGATACGGTTGGAGCAAAGGGGCAGAACGTCATTGTTGGAGGTTCCTTGTAAAAAAATTAATTAAAATTAAAATAAGCAGTTAATTATAATGAAGCAAACTTTTGATAGTGATCGATTCCGGCAAGAGCCCTCATGCGGACCTGCAAGGGAAGTTGGTCCCTGGAGGATGGCTGGATGCGTTGACTGGCCGAACGAAAACCTTTGATGACTCAGGTAGCCTCACTGCTCTCAACTTTTAATTAAAAATAACTTGAGTATTTATTAAAATATTATTATTTCACAATCACTAACACATCATTAATCACTACAGGTCAAGGGACACATGTTACGTAAGAACGTTTAACTCGAATCAAAGCGAACCTTTTTGTAATAAGGTGCGCACATGGCTAATTTTATAATTTTTTCATTGAAAGAGGGACGATTCTAGGTAACAATGGTATTGGCGTGGCACCAAAAGCAAGATTAACATCTTGTAGAGCCTGCGATGCAGAAGGTTGTCCACAAAACGCGCTATTGGAATGTGCGCAATTCGTCCATACCAAAAATGCACGTATAGTGTCTTGCTCATGGGGTATTAGTGCTAAAGCCATCGCTAAACCTTTTTTTGATCCGGCCATCGACTTTTGGAGGAGAGTGAACATCATCCCTGTTTTTCCTGCAGGGAGTGATGGTGAGCACAAAATTAGTTATTAAGTTATATCTATAACATACAAAGAGAAAGGTGACATAATTACTCATGCCAGTTGGGAAATGATTGAATGAAGGAAACAAATGCAATACCCTTGCGTATCCTGGGGAGAATAATAAGGTCATTGCTGTGGGTGCTACGGGTAAACAGAGTACTATAGCAGACTTTTCCAGCAGAGGACCATCAACACGATATCCAATAAAAGGAGGGACTAAACCGGACGTATCTGCACCTGGGGTGGCCATCAGATCTGCTTCCCACCGCGATCCTGCGGCTCATACGGACGTATGCATGCATATGAAATGAAGGAGCATAATAGCAATAATAAGTTAATAATAACTATTTAATGATTTATTTTTATTTTGCTCCACGTCTCGTCCTTTCCTTCTCTTGATCAAGCTTTCTGGTTCAACACTGGCCGTCCCGCATGTTACCGGTATGACTGAAGTCGTAATACAATTTAAAATGTATCTGAGTGAATGTAGATGAAATTATGAATGAAAATCATTAAAACAAATTGCAGGTTTGCTTGCATTGATACTGTCCAAGAAGCCGGATCTGACTTTCGAAGAAGCTTTTGCGATATTGAAAAGGACTGCTGATAGAAACGTACGAACCACCATTCCGCAAACTTGTGGAGGGACTTCGCTGACCGCCGTTCCTAACAACATTTTCGGTTATGGAGCAATTCGTGCTGATACAGCATTCGAGGACGCGTCATTAAGGGAAGTAGACATGAAAGAGGAAAACAATCAAAACTGAACTTTGCTGGTTATTTTTTGTCGACTAGACCACTATTGTAATCCTATCCGGAAAATTAGTATAATTGAAGTTAAACATTGTGATTAGCATTGGACCTCCCACAAGCAAATTAAAGCAATTAAATTCTTATATCAATAATCTGATGATGCACAAACTCATATTGGTTTCATTCTTACCATAATCAATAAAATGAACACATTAGCTTAATTGACTTATTCTAACGCAATAAGATTTGGCTGAAAATTGCGTAATAGCAAAATAGACTTTGTTGGAGACTTCATTTCCTGAGCTGGAATGCATTTGTTGTACTTCGAAATGGAAAAAGATTTGATAAGATCCCCGGCCAACTCGCAGCCTCTTTCCAAAGTACACTCAGAACAGAAGACAAGCGACCTTTTGGAAAGTTACCTTAATTGTTGTAGATTACTATTCTGCGTCCCCTTCAAAATTCAAGTGGATGATGACACAAGGACGTATATTGCCAAGACTAATATTTTTCACCAGGCGAGAAAGAAATTGTTAAATTTAATATACAATTTGTCACCTAGTTTTGGTATATATGTATCCATTCTTGATTTTTCAATTCGTTCTCCTGATTTCAGATAATCTGTGCAATCTCCCATGGCATGCTTTTATACAGTTTGGTTTGTACCATTTACTACATGTATCACGAGGAAACCTTATCCTCAGAGATCAGTCGCATGTTTGACTGCGTAAGCAATGTTGCTTCTGTAGGTCTTTCCTTCTTTATCCTCAAACTGTACTGGTTCGAAAGAGAAAACGTTCTAATGTTGTTGGAGAGTACGAGAATGTCGCTGAATGCTAGTTTCCAGAGAAAGGTTACCATTCATAAAAATTCCAAATTATTTCCAAAGATTTGCTCTCATTTCAGCTATCATTTATCATTATCAACTGAGTTGTGTTTTTGCAGCTAAAGCCAATCATGTTTCTCGTCGCCTTGTCTATGTCGCTGTTTCACATTTGGCACCAACAGGATTATCTTGAGAGCCCTTTTTACAAACCGTTCGGAATCGAGGATGAAAAATCTATTTTCAACCAATCTATATTGGATAACTCCACATGGGGAGGTTTTGCAGATAACCCTGCTTCCCTTTACAGTTACGGAATTGCGAAAGGGGTTTTCAGCAGATTCGTCTTCATTATGAGGGGAAATGCTTACGCAACCTTTCTCGCCACGCATGTCGCTTTTCTCGTGTTGGCTGTGTCAATGCAGAAAATCGGACGGGAGTTCCAGAGGGAGTTGGAGGAAGCAAAAGCGGACATAAATAAGGTGAAAAGAATCTTCCATAGTTTAGGTAATTGATCAGAGTTCCAGCTTTAAAAGAAATGAATAATTTGCCATGAAATTATGCAGGGAATGGACACATATCATTCATTAAAAGAAAACGTGGCCCGAATAAATCAAGTTCTTGGAAAGCCCCTTCTCTGCTACTATTTTGCAATTTTGGCCTATTTTGTAACAGCGCCTGATATCCTCTTGGGAGTCGGATCCCAGTCATGAAAGGCCATGCTAGAAATATATCTGATTGTGAGCCTCTGCTTCTGGCTCACAACAGCGGATTATCATGACAGAGTGAGGAATGCCGTGAATTGCTGGCTTCAGTTTCAAATATTTGGGAATTCCCAGCTCAACTCATTTCCAGCGAGCGTTAGGATGAGGATTGGGAGCATCAAGAGTGAGGTTGAGAATGGATTGGAATGCTTTGCGATTTCTACAAAGTACTTTGGGATAACGAATAAATTCCTGAGCACGGTAAATTAGTGCCCTGTCCAATTGCATGTTTCATAACTTTCATACAAAAAGTTGCCTAATCCCACCCTCGTGAAATACATTTAGGAAGTCAAAATATCTAATAACTATGTTGTAATATACATGGGTATTTTAGCTTTTACGCTTTTCAATTAATTGCTAAGTATTTAAAGTAATTGTCTTTGGATGTCCTTTGTTTTACAGATGCTTGGACTGCTGGTCACATATGGCATAATCATTTTTCAAATGCAGCCCATCAAACGGAATTGAACGAGGTGCAATCTACATGTGATATTTTTATCACTTACATTCCAGTTTACCACTTGAGTGTTTAGCGTATTTACATACCATCCACATTTTGTTGAACAATTCATTAAAAATTTAGGCAATTGATCTAATGAAAATGAGTCCGGGTTTGTTGTTTACTCTTTAATTTTAATATGTCTCCTCTTCAACCATGTTCATGAGAAGTTCAATTATGTAATTGAACTGAAAAATCGCATTGTTCACAAACTATCACATCCCTGGTTGGGTTATAGGCGATATTACGTATTGGTATTGATAACTGCATCTCTGCATTTTTTTAAGCTACATCCAACTTTCTTAAAATGCAGGTGAAAAATTTGAAAGTCATAAAATTGCCCTCTGCCCCTGATCATAATCCTTATCATGAACTGGGCTCCAAAGAGGTGAAATGCAGTGACCTATTCCTCAGCATGTTCAACGTTTATGGGTTTCTCCACCTCCTCCCGTTCACAGTAAGCTTAGATGTGGAAACTGGGGAGTATCAGTTGAAATCGACGTTCTTGCAAAAGGTTGAGTTATTTTTTTTGTTAATTTACTCAGAATACATGCATTGATTTAATCGATTAATCGATCAGACTGAAACATTAAGAAAACTTGTTTACATAGGTGACTTGCGGACTCATGCAATTGCAGTTGATATTGGTGGAAGTATCTGATGTATTCGGAACAAAGTCATATGGTCGGGAGAACGTTTCCTATGTCAGCAAAGGGTTTGAGGTTGTGAGCGACCTGACCTCTCTAATTTTGATGGCAAACATGCAAAAAATATTCTGGCTGGAGAAGGAGAAAATTCTGCTAATTTTAAAGCGTACAGGAAGAAGGATTCCCAGTGACGGGAAAAGGGATACAAAAATAGTAAATTTTATCGTAAATGCCAAATTAATACATATGGCTTTATATTTATAGAAAAGTTTCATGATCAAAATGCTTTATTTAGATAAAATTGCTGTTCCTCTTATTCATTCTGATCTCCACCTTGATCAACGTTTGGCAAAGTTTCGAGGAAACTACTGGAGGTCTTCTGAAGACAGTTAGAGCACTGTGCTACGGTGACGAGTTGAGCTTCTGCTACGGAAATATGTGTGGGACGATACCTTCATCGGAAGGTGGGACAAGCATCCTCCAAATCAGTTTCCAGACTCTTCAGAGGACACTAATTGCATTGGTGACTGCAGCTTCTGGAAATGCAATTGGATTGTATTTCGTGTGTAACTCCCTCTTCTTGAGTTTGAGCTTATCCATGAACTACGTCTGGAAGGAGTGGTTGGCTGAGCTGGATAGGACAAAATTGGATGTCCAGCGAGGAATCAATTTATATCTTGAGCTTAAATGGAAAACTGACTGTTTAAACGGAATCCTGGGAGGGTCCCTCCTCATCTACTATTTTTCAGTGATATCCTATTTCGTAATGGCTCCCGACATTTTGCAAGAGAAACTTGGTGAAAACTGGATTTGTATTTATTTCCTGATTTACATCAGCTTCTGGATAATTTCCGCAAATAATCATGAAAACATTCAATGTGGCATCAGAAACTGGCTGGATTTTCAAGTTTTTCAGAATCTCAAACCAGGAGGGATGATCTCTGATGATGTAAAGATGAAATTGGGGAGGGTCAAAAGTGAGGTGGAGATGGGATGTCGGGGCTTTGCATTATCTTGCAGATATTTTTCTGTTACGAATGACCACCTGAAATCGGTAGAGCACTACCATCTTAAAAATATTTCTCCTATAATGTATTCAAACATTTTATACTAATTGTTAATCTATTGTTACAGATGTTTGGCCTCATTCTCGGTTATGGAATCATCATTTTTCAAATGCAACCCAGAGAAAACCAACCAACAACATCATCAGCATAATATCTATCTACTTAACTTCCGGGATCAAAATAATTCAACGCTTTTATTTCAATTATTTACGTCATTAGAATTCTTATCATCAACCCTTGTCAGTCGCGCTCAAACTTTTCTCTACGGAGCATTCGAATTCTCCGCGTATTCAATTTAGTTTGTTAGCTTTAATACGAATCAATATTAGTTGCTCCATTCAATCCATGCAGAACCACCTTTCCACCCTGAATCTGCACCGGTTGCAACCTAATTCTATCTTGCCACATAAGCCATCCCCATTCCTTTTATGCATACTACTATTAACAGTATTAACTCAGTTTCAAGATTTAAAACGAAAGCTCCAACTACGCGTATACTTGTTCCACGTCAATTCACTGACATGCCATCTCAAACTGCTGGGTGTGTAGCTCGTACTTCTAATTAGAATTTAAGCAAAATATATTCGATTCCATATTGGGGCCAACTGCAGATGTTTCAAATCACGTACTCTAATTCAGCAATTAAAATACAAGAAATAAACGATGACATAATTGCCAACTCAAGCGAAGTGAATCAGAGCAGAAATTATGATGCACAGAATAAACGAATTTAAAATCAGCAACTTTGTCTTTCTTTCCTGGTCAATGTTGCTGCATTTAATTTTATCTGGATGTATATAAGGTCTCGTTAAGCAGTGTTCATTAAGACAAGCAGTAAACATGTCACTGTTCAAAACACTTTCAATCATCTTGTCCCTCACGGCCTTCCCCAGTCTATCTGTGGAAGGGGCGTGGGCAGGATCGTCATCAACAACAATACTGGTAAATTCGGTCCAAGTTGATTCCGCAGTCCTAGAGCAGAGATCTTCCATATTCGTGACAATGTCCAACGGAACCGAGTCCACCCTGTCCATGGTCAACTCCCGGGGTATCAAATCCGCTTCTGAAAAAGCGTTAGCAATTATGCAAGCGCTTAAAGCACATTCTGAGTCTACGCAAGCACCAGTTGTCAATGTTCTCAAACGGCTTGGAGTTGCCTACAAAAGTCTCTGGATTTCTAACGAAATTTTTATCAAGGATGGGAGTCCCTCTGCAGTTATTGCATTGCTGAATGCACTCCCAGGAGACAGTGGCATTGTTAGTAGAATACGAGAGGAATTTGTGGTTCCGCAGCTTCCCACCTTAAATACTGCGGAGGGGGAACGGACGCTGCAGAATGAGTGGGGAGTGGATCAAATCAGAGCACCTGAAGTTTGGGAAAAACATGGAAAACAGGGGGAGGGCATCCGTGTTGCAGGTTCGTAGGAATAGAGTTAATTACAGTAAGATATAAATAAGCAATTATAATTTATTATTAATATTATTACACTAGTGATCGATAGTGGAAGCCGAGGGAGCCACAAAGATTTAGAAGGGCGGTGTGAAGATTGGTTTGACCCCTTGACCAGTTCAACAGAGCCCTACGATGATCAAGGTAGTATTGCTGGAAATTTTCCAATTAATGTATATTAATTAAAATTCAATATTGAAATTTAATCATTTTACATCAACCATTAATTACAGGTCGTGGGACACATATTATGTAAGGATGTTTATTCTAAAACCATGAATTCTTTATTCCAATGAGGAACAATATTAATTTTTCTTTAAAAGTGGGACGATTGTAGGTGCGAATGGTATTGGGGTAGCTCCGAAAGCAACTTATGTAGCCTGCAAAAGCTGCGATAAGGATGCCTGCAAAGAATCTGCTATAAAAGAATGCGCAGAATTTGTGGTCTGTCCAGATCCCGATACCTGCTCCAAAAAAGTGCATGTGGCAACCGCCTCATTGGCGTATTCCGACGAAGGGGCTAATAGTCTAATATTTGCTAAGGACATCATTGCTACCTGGAGAGAGGCGGAGATTATCCCGGTATTTCCTATTGGGAATAACGGTAAGAGAAAAAACGTCGCGATAATTGTTGCTTACATGATATGCAAAGAGATAGGAAGTTGATAAGCCATTGCTGAAATGAAGGACCGCTTTGTGGATCAACTTTATATCCTGGTGCCAGTTTGTTGGCGATTGGAGTGGGTGCTGTAGATGCAAACCGTAACGTAGCAAACTTTTCCAGTGTTGGACCACTAAAACAATCAACAGCCATTAAGCCGGACCTCACAGCACCTGGAGTGGACATCAAATCCGCTTCCCACGAGAGCGATGCTGAATACAGATTGTTGTCTGACACGTCATCATCCGCTGCCCATGTTGTTGGTATGATTTGATTGGTGTGGTAATGCAGTTTAAAATGTATTTTAAAGAATAGGGTTGGGATGAGATTTGCTGAAATGGTTTTCCAGGCTTGGTTGCATTACTTCTGTCCGAGAATGAGGGACTGAAATACGATGACATTCTTGCAAACTTGAGAGATAGCTCTAATAAGGAGCTGACTGCCGAAAATGAACAGTGTGGAGGAAAATTTGCTGCGGACGTCCCCAACTACATTTTTGGTCATGGAGAAATTGATTGTCTTCGCGCATTTGAAAAAATTGGAGTAAGAGGGAATTAAATTGAAATAGTGATATGGTCGTAAAGTGCAATGACATGTTTAATTATTATACTGCAATTTGCAATAGAAAAGCAAACCAAATATGAAATGTGCTGATTGTTTTTATTGGGATTATAACTTGAATCGCTAGAATAAACCATAACAAAAACAAATTTAATTGAAAAATGCTCATATCATTGATTTCTTTGGGCTACAACCAAAACTGGCGGACAAACAAAATTATGATCTTTAACACTCCAAAAAACAGTCTCAGACCAGAAAGTCCGACCGTAACTGCTTAGTCCACCTATGATGAATCATCTTAATGAAGAACCGGGCCAAATGCAGATCACAGAAGTACTCCTCTTGAATAACTAAAATGCATGAAATAAGGGAAGAGGGGAAGACTTAACTGTCAACGGAAGCGAAATGAACTGGAGCAGAAATTATGGTGCACATATAATGAACGAGTTTGAAATCTGCATTATTATCGTCTTTTTTTCCTTCTCAATAATTATTGCATTGCGACTAAATTTTATTTTATCTGGATGTATAAAAGGTCTCGTCAAGCAGTGTTGCTTAAGACACGTACCAAACATGTCCCTGTTCAAAACACTTTCAACCATCTTACCCCTGACTGTCTTCATCCTCACTCTATCTGTGGGAGTTGAAGGATGGGAAAACAAAAGAATATTGGTAAATTCGGTCCAAGTTGATTCCGCAGTCCTAGAGCGGAGATCTTCCATATTCGTGACAATGTCCAACGGAACCGAGTCGACCCTGTCCCTGATCAGCTCCCAGGGGATCAAATCTGCTTCGGAAAAAGCGTTAGCAATTATGACGGCGCTTGAAGCACATTCCGAATCTACGCAAGCACCAGTTGTCAACGTTCTCAAACGGCTTGGGGTTGCCTACAAAAGTTTCTGGGTTTCCAATCAAATTTTCATCAAGGATGGGAGCCCCTCTGCGGTTATTGCATTGCTGAATGCGCTGACTCGAGACAGTAGCATCGTTAGCGAAATACGAGAGGAAATTGTCCTTCCGCAGATCCCAACTTTTAATACTGCGGAGGGGGAACGGACGCTGGGGAATGCGTGGGGAGTGGATCAAATCAGAGCGCCTGAAGCTTGGAAGAGTGAGGGAGTACGCGGGAAGGGCATCAGAGTTGGAGGTCCATTGAAATGAATTTGATTATTTTAAGATATAAATAAGTAATTATAATTTAGATTTTTATTATTAAAGTGATCGATACTGGCAGCCGAAGTACCCATAAAGATTTAGTAGGGAGGTTAGAAGATGGGGGATGGCTGGATCCTCTTACTAATTCAGCAGAGCCCTATGATGATCAAGGTAGCATTTAATACACTTATCTTAATTAATTTAATATTGAATTGTAATCATCTTACAACAACCATTAATTGCAGGTCATGGAACACATATTATGTAAGAAAGTTTAAACTCACATTATATCCTTTAAAAATTTGCAATGAGATACACAAATATATTAATTTTCTTTAAAAGTGGGACGATTTTAGGTCAAAATGGTATTGGGGTAGCCCCAGATGCAACTTACGTAGCTTGCAAGGCTTGCGACAAAGATGGGTGTTATGAATCAGGACTAAAATCATGTGGACAATTCCTCCTGTGTCCAGATACCGGCAAATGTTCCCAAACCGTTCATGTGGCTTCGTCCTCATTGGGTTATAGCGAGGAAGAAAAAGGAGGGGGTTATAGCACATTTTTTGACGAAATCATTTCCACCTGGAGAGAGGCGGATATTGTTCCGGTATTTCCTATTGGGAATAAAGGTAAACTCAACAATGTCGCGTTATGTATTAGCTAAACAGTAATCAAAGGAAAGAGATAAAAAGTTGATAAGCCCATTTTTGAAATGAAGGGCCGGTTTGCGGGTCATCTGGATATCCTGGTGCCAGTTTGTTGGCAATTGGAGTGGGTGCTGTAGATGCAAACCGTAACGTAGCAAACTTTTCCAGCGTTGGACCTCTAGAGGAATCAAAAGCCATTAAGCCGGACCTCACAGCACCTGGAGTGGACATCAAATCCGCTTCCCACGAGAGTGATACTGATTACAGATTGTTGTCTGACACTTCAACGTCCGCTGCCCATGTTGCGGGTATGACTGTTGTAGTAATGCAGTTTAAAATGTATTTTAATGAATAGGGATGGCATGAGATTTGCTGAAATGATTTTCCAGGCTTGGTTGCATTATTGCTGTCGAAGGATGGGGGACTGAAATACCACGCAATTCTGGAGAACTTGAGAGATAGCTCTAATAGAGGGGTCACTTCCAAAAATGCTCAGTGTGGAGGCAAATTCGTTGCGGAATTTCCCAATTTCATCTTCGGTCATGGTGAGATTGATTGTGTTAGCGCATTGAAAAAAGTTGGAGTAGGAAGGAAGTAAATTGAAATCTGTATGATCGTAAAGTATCATGGGCAATGACATATAAGTACTTATTACTGCAAGAGGAAAGCAAATCAAATAAATGGAATTAAGAATTGTGCTAATTACAAAACTGTAATTGCTAAAATAAACTACGGAAATAAATTTCATTGAAAAACGTTCATGTTTCCTCTCTGCTATTTCGGGTGGCCAGTTTGCAATAAAATTGTTATGACACAAACTAATTTGAAAGCACAAAACTTATACCCTATCAAATAAGTCGGTATGCAATCCAAAAGTCAATTTATTACACATTAAGAAAACAATTTCATTTTTCATTAAATGCATTAGATAGCAAAACACTTCCGTAAATGCTCGTTAGTGTCTAAGTGTTTTTATTACAAGGCCAAAGACCCGCTGTTTCAACATTTCGCCAATCACAAATACAAATATAATTGCATATGACCCTAGTATAAGAAACTGTAAGAAAATGATAAGGTGCTTGCATATGTGTCTGAATGATAAGACTTACATATTATTAGTCGCTCAGTTCAAAATATGAACAATGAATAGTGCGTAGGCAATACTACAATATAGCTTTCCAGTCGTTGGAGATGAAAGGTACGAGTTTATTGAAAGTAAATCGTCATAATATGTAATAGTTCATTTCTCAATCTGCTGGGTTGGTACTTCTCACTTGTAAAACAATTATCCCATACGTTACCACTGCGCCACATGTCTGAAGCAAAGCATTGATAAAAAATTTCCTTTAGCAGCAATTCACTACAATTATTCATTGGTTTACTAATAAGTATTATATAGCTGTGCATACCGTGGTAAGAAAGCGATGTGTAACGGTAAAGTAGCGGCAATAGAGTCCAATCGCATCCTTATCTATTGTATTGGACAGAATGGATAGCTTCAGCCGATCATCTAAACTCATCTCTTTCGTTAGACTGGCTTGAATCCAGCAATTGAATGCGTCATGCACCTTTAATCACAATTTTATTTATTAGTATTTATGGAAGTTTGATTGAACATGCATATTTAAACTTGTGCTTCTTGAAAAAATATCGTAAATAATCTGACATACCAGTCTATGAAACTCACTCCCAATCCACCAGATAAGCGCACTTACAACCGACCACAGTAAATAATTCAAATCCTCCACAATCTGGCCCGCCTCCGAAAACAAAAATGGGGTCTGAATGGCATACGTCAGGTTACACAAGTAATGTGTCAGAATCACACTCCCAAACACATCATTCGCTTTGTTCGTGATGCCCTTCAGCCTCTGGTAAACTCTCAGACCCTCATCAACTGGAACCACTCCTCCCTCCAGTGTTCTCTTCACCTCCTTCCCAATCTGTCTCAATCCTAATGATAAGGTCAGTAGGAGTGTATGGGGCATCGAGCAGAAGCACCCACCCTGGAAGATAATCACCTTGAAGAACATTTGGACACAGGCCACAATTCCAAAACATAACCCGTTTTCACCAATTTTCTCTGGAAATATTCCCAATCTTTGGAGCATGCAAACAATCCCATCTGTCACCATATTCGCTCCCTCCGACACTGTTATCTGTGCTGACGTCGCGTATAGATTTGTCACTAACGAAGCGCAATAAAAGAGAAGTGGACAGAGCCAAACCAGAACTGAGGGGAGGTGGAGGACATCGATGCTGTCCTCCAACTTTCGGAAAAATTCCAGGATTTCCTCTTGTCTTATCCAAATTATGACTATGACTGAAGTGACTGATAGCCAAGTAAGGAGCAGGCAAAGTAAAAGGAGGACTCCGATGGTTATGGTCTCTCCGAGTTTTGAAAGCTCGTTGAGGCCTCGAATAGAAGTGGCCACCCAGAAAAGGAAAGAGATCACGCTTCCAAACACGAACAGGGAGCATAAAATCTTGACATAAAAATTCGCAAATTAGTTTTCCCCCAAAAAAGTCTCTGAGACGCTTTTTCCAACTTACCTTTTGGAAGATATTGGCTCCACTCAATTTGTACGATCTTTGGCACTCTGACCACTTTACGGTGAAAGGAGAAAGGAATAACTTGGAATAAAATGAGACAGATCTGCCCAGATATGCTGGCGCTTTGGGCTCCCCGAAATAGCCCAACATGATATTATGATAATTTAGAGTTGGTTTCATTGTCCTTTCCCCTCCTACTATTGCCTCGTTACTGAGGATTTACTGACATTGATTTTCCCTCGAATGTGCATGGAAAATTTACGACCCAAACATGAAAGAAAACTGGACCCATTTATGTAAGAAATGAAATCTCAGTCCGACGTGAAATGAACAAGAAGCGAAAAGAATGAAATGACAGTGAAGGACAGAGAAAGGTAAACTGGTAATAAAACGGCAGAAGGCGCACTTTCACTTTGGAACATGGGTTTGTTGATGTGGAGAAAGTTTGTCATCTACTAAAAAGGGGAAACAAAGCGCCTTCAGCTTTTCTTGGGAGGGTTTCCACTTTTAGCTGGGGAAAAACGTGTTGGAAGGTTTTTTATTACCTGATGAGAATCAAGTATAAGCTGATGTATGAATTTATATATTTTTACAGATATGATATATATGATAGGGGCAAATGTATTTACATATTATACATACAATACATTATGTGTTCCAAAGAAGGCATCTGGTGCTCTTTCCAGTTTTTGTGACGGGGCTGGAGAAGACGACTTTGTTTGGGTGGAATACAGAGTGAAATTGGGTAAACCCTGTAGCAATATCCTGTCTACCGCATATTTTTGCCAAATTCTTCTTCCACTATAATAGCGAGTAAAAGCACCCCAGAAATTGAAAATCCTTATCCCCCTAATCATGTGAAATGACATCTGACAATAAAATTCCAGGGTTCTCGGAACAATCCCAATGGGATAAATCCCCGGAGAAAATGCGATTATAACAGTGGATGAAAAAATTGATCTGGAAATAAAAAACTAACAATTTCCTTTCAAATTGAACTAGCTGCAGTTTTGAGACTAATAAGCTAGGTAGGTTTGATTTAAGATTGAAACCAGGTTGGGAAAAGTCCAGGAGAGCCAATATCCTGGCTCCATTTTGGTATAATGTATCTATTTATATCTTTTTAGCCCAGGCCCAGCACCATCATCAATTCCATCCAGTAATCTCTTTCTGGTCGGATGACAAGAAATAATAATATCCTGTTTGTATTCCTCACTATCACTCAGATCCCCCTATAGCTACAAAAGACTTTCACCATATTTCCCAAAGGCAAACAGACCACTTGTGCACACAACCAAAAATTCCCAGAGAAAGTACACATACCACAGAAGAGGCAATATGGACGTACAATACACGAGAAATAAACGCATTATCCCTTCCCCTCCACTATCAGGCATCATGATCTCCCTTTCCCTGTGGCTTTCTCCTCTCTGCCCTCACCAGACAAATCCAGATCCTCCTTTTCCTGATTCAAGTCTCTCGATTATCCACATCCGGACCCAGTTTTAAAACGGAATGGCCACTAAAACTCTTACTAATGCATATTTTCCCCTATCAAGGTCACACACAGAACATTGAACAATGCCATGTGACTTTCTCCAATAAAAAGTTTCTCTCCCTTTCCAAGCGAATTTCCCTCTTCACATTATTTTAGCTTGTGCAGTGATGCGGATGAAATAAATGAGACTAGTTTTGGAAGTGGGTCTTCTACAGCAGCTTAGTCCAATGCTACCATGCCTTGTTGACATTAATTTATTAGATTAGCAGGGAACAAGCTAAAAAAAAGTAATTTGAGTTCTGATCCTAAAGTGGCAGTCAACTTGGCAAGGTTGATGTTGATGGGGGAAAGTTCTGTTTGCAAAATGGGCCTTGTTTATTTACGTATTACCTTTTCTCTGCCTAATTTACAATAAAAAACGACTCGTCTACAACGAGAGTTCTCCGGATTCCGTGAAGTTTTTATGCATCTGATGGAATAGGTGACGCGTAGCCGGTGTGATAAATTGGAGAACGATCACTCCATACGTTAGAATGGCTCCACAGGTCTGGAAAAAGAAAAATGGGATGACACATTTTGCAATTTAAGTTTAGTTAGCAATGAGCACAGTTTCAGTACCGAACACAGGAGCTGATGAGTTATGGCAAAATAGCGACAAGATAAATGGACAGGGCAGGATTGGACTGTATTGGACAGACTGATAAGCTGAAGCCGTTCCTCAATGCTGAGGGGAGAAAGTCCCTTTTTCTGAATCCATCTGGAAAGGGAAGTATAAACCAATCTATGCATTTCCCCAGCAGCCCACCAGATGAATGCACCGTGGACCATGGCGAGAAAGTAGTTGACCTTCTCTTGTAGTTGGCCTGGTTGCTCTGAGACAATGACGTCCTCACCAGCATCACCTCCACCAGAGAATATCACCCACATGGGGAGCTGGATAATATAGATCATGTTGGAAATATAAGTGATAAAAATGAGTCCTCCAAAAACACGATTCACCTCATTGGAAATCCCCAATAGCTTGTCGTAAATGGAGCATGCGGTGGGGATAGAAATACGACTGGGATGCCGATTCAGAAAAATGGCTTCAACTTCATGGCCCATTTTCTTCAAGGTGATTGTGAAAATTAGGAGGATACTGTGAAGTGCTGGAGTGTAGGTCCCTCCAACGAGGATGATAAATCTTAAGAAATATTGGAGACAATTGATAATGGCCTGGTATAATGGAGAGGTTTCATCTGGCTCCAAGAGAAATACGCATTTCAAGATGAAATTGACGCAGGATACCCCAATCTTTGCCCCACTTTCCATGGAGTACCTCCCCGGGACTGTTCTAGCCATTGTGTGAATTCCACTAGCAAAGAATGCAGCTGGAATGCAGTAAATGAAGGGGGAGGGCATTGGGTCCGTTTTGAAGATTGAGGTCACAGTAAATAAATTGAGGATGGAGATGATCTCATCTTGCTTGAACCAGAGAATATAAAGAAAGTTGCAGAGTGTCAGTGATGTCGTCACAAAAAGGAGCGTTGTGGCGAGGAGGAGGATTGATGAATGGTCAAATAGGAGGGTGAAGAAGGTGGAGAAGATGCTGTTCTTGCACCATGCCAAGAGTAGGAGACAGATCCCCGCTGAAAATATGAACGGTGGAATCTGGAAAACATTTTCAATAATGTTCTTTTAATTGTTCATATTAAAGATTAGCATATTTTATTTAAAATTCACCTTTCGTAGGAATGAGAATTTAACCAATTTGTATCGCCTCTCCCCCTCCGACCATTTGACCTGGAAAGGGAATAAATAGACCTTAGAGGAGAACCTTATTGTTCGCACTAGATAAACTATGGCAGAAGGTTCTCCATAGGTTCGAGATGACTTGAAGTTATCCTCGTCGGACGAATCCAGAGACATTTCGGTGGAAAATGCCATCTCAAGTAAGAGTTTCCAAACGGTGGGAATGTGTCAGCTTCCAATCCAGAGAAATTCGTTATTGAACCCATTCATTTGTCATTTGTGCAACAGCCTTTCTATTTAGATAGTGACGAATCGTCACACTGACGATGAGCTTGTTATTCATTCTGGAGTGGAACAAGTGTAGAGGAAACAGGCAACGATTTTTTGGAAAGAAATGCCAGGGAAATGAGTAAAAGCTGCATAGTAAACAATGCTTAATGGCGTGATCTAGTTAGATCCAAGCATATCTCATCAGATCAGTCATTATCATGTTTGTTTTGGTGTGGTGTCGTGTAAGCGCTTTCTCTTTAGTTTCCCCGACTTTTCATAATAAGATAATTCCTCGTATGTCAAGTTAAGTCATATAAATATCAAAAATAAGTAACAGTATGATCACAGAAAGCATCCTTGATCCATTGACCATGGCTGAAATATGTGTGGTAATTAATTTTAGATAAATTATAATGATTGTGCAGTTATCCTTATCATTTTGACCGTAGAAACAATTTTGCACTTTTACAACACTTATAATAATGGAAATTGGATGCTTTTCAGAGAAGCTACTAAAGTTAAAAATGAACTTAGAATAAAAGTCCTTCGAAGGGGTTTGAAGGGGTCAAACAGTATGAAGTGATTTATTACCTGCAAAATTTTAAGTATCAAAATTGTAGTGGCATAAATTACAATGAAATGTAAAAAAGAGAGTTAAAAATTTAAAGCACGCCGGCATTTTAGTTTTTATAGCCAGGTAATGGATAATTGTCGGTTTTAATACTATTTTTTTCACCAAGCTCAAACTATACTCATCTTAGTCTTAAAATTTGCTTGAAATGACACAGGTACGTCAATGGCAAGACACGTAGCCATCCATGAGCCCACTGATAGCTCTGATGGGTCATCATGCGAAGACTCGTATATGACACCCAAGAAGGTAACGAAAGTTCCAGAAGAATATTGCTCCTCCTCCTCCTCCTCCTCCTACTGCTCCGAATCATCCTCCCAACCATCCTTAAACAACTACACCGAAAAGTTGGACTACCTCCAGGAGAATTTCTTCAATTTGGCTGAGGAGAACGAAAAGCTGAAAGAGACGAGAGAACTCCTGTTCGGAGACCTTCTCCAGTGCTGCCCCCCACCCGAAAAGTGCAACTGTGCGGAGGAGTGGACGAAAAGTTGGGAGGATCAGCATAAGAAGATCAGCAGCTGTCAATGTGGCAAGGACAAATGTGGATGTGAGTGTTGCGGCTGTCCTCGACCCGCTTCAAAATCCTCAAATACTAAAAAAGGTTCTAAGAGTTCCAAAAAGAACGTTTCTCGGAAGAAATCCAAGAAAAGTAAAGATAAGCACGATGAAGCTCACCGTAAGAGTAAGCATGAGACTCACGATAAGAGTGAAACAAATGATGTAAAAAGCAAAGGGAGCAAAATATGGTGTTTTGCTGCGACGAATGCCGACAATGCTGAAATGGATTGCGAGAGGGTGGCAAAACAGGACGAAATAAATAACAATGTTTGCCCTGCTCAAATCCAGACAACGTTAAAACCAGAGAAAGCAAAGGAAAAGGGGATCCTCGAGGAGCTGCTCTCATCTCCCTTTCCAGCAATGCAGTTGCAGCAGCAGTCCGTTGCACTGCCCTGCTTCGGAAGTGGCTCAAAAGATGTCGATGAAGATGAGAATGGGAATAGCGGACTAGCTAGCAAAGGAAAGCAACCAAACTCAGGTAACAAGAAGGGTGTCACTATCACTGGGACGAAGAAAGGCAACACGCCACCAACGGGCAAGCATCCTCCAAAAAAGAACAACAAGAAGCGTTCCTCCAGTAAAGGAAGTCGGAGGAGGAGTGCCACCACGGCGGTGTCTGATTGCAGCAGCAGCGATTGCTGCTGTTGTGATCAATGTGATGACGACTTTCCCAACGAATTTCTCTGGTTTGTTTTGACCATGAACTCAACAGCAAACTATTACAAGTGCAATGCCTCATACCAGGCGGCCTACTACAGGGCTCAGTTGGAGCAGGAAAAGGCGATAAATCGACGAAAACAGGAAGCTGAGATGGAACAGGCCTGTAATGTTACTCGACTTGATGTGGAATGTCTTCAAGAAATCATTCAGACCCAAGGGGAGGGAGTTCTATATAATAAGGAGGTGGCCATCACCCTCCGTCCTTTCAATCCAAGCTGTCCTGTATCGGAAAATCCTCTGATTGACCTGCACTCCTTAAAGCTGTTCGCTAATGGGGAGAAGGAAACGGAATGTTGTTGTGAAGAGGACAAGACACAAGACAAGTGTACTTCACCACTAAATGACTGCTCAGATTCAGATAAGGAGGAGTTGGAGCACTATGGAAAAAGCGATAGTGAGGAGTGTGAGGAGAGCGAGGAGGAGGAGGATAAACACAAGAAGTCAACAAAATCAAATTGCTGCCCTATTGCCCCACCTCCGCCGCCACCTTGCTTCTGCGATGAAAACAATAAAGCAATTGCTGCAGCAGATGCGATCATGCCAAGGTATAATCTTTATAGTGGAGGAAGATATGGAGGGAATGCCTCTCCTCCTATGATGTCTTATCCTAATTCTGGATACGCCACCCCACTCCCTCCACCCTATTGCATGCCACCGTCACCATATTATTGTCCATCTCCGTACTGTCCTACACCTCCCTTTCCGCCTTATTGTTACCCGCCCCCTTGCATGCCGGGCTATTGCTACCCATGTTATGGCCCTTCACAACCTGGATACTGTCCTTATCCCTATTGCTATCCTTGCTATCCCCCTTGTGGCTTCCCATCTGGGAATGATGATGGTGGCGATGATGGTGGCGATGATGAATGCGAGGATGACGACGAAGGAGAAATCCCGGGCGTTGTGGATCTGAATTTTGCCGATAAAAATGGCAATCGAAGAAGGGACAACGGCAGGGGAATAAATGACAACCTTGGCGGGAGTGACGGAAGCGAATGCTCTACTGAAAATTACAGTAACGGTTCAAATAATACTTCTTACAATGACCAAGGTATCAATGAGGCTACCTCAGCAAGGGAAAGCGATTTCAGCAGAATGAATCAACATGGGAGGAGCATGGAGACTTCGAGAAATTCCAATCGAGCACAGTCTGAGAATAGCCAAGTGGGTGGTCGTTCAATGATGGGTGGAGGTAGGTGTATGAATGGTAGACAGATGGGTAGTCGTGGAATGATGAGTGGAGGTGGGGGTATGAGTTACAGTAGAGAGGTGGGTAGTCGTGGAATGATGAGTCGAGGTGGGGGTATGAGTTACAGTAGAGAGATGGGTGGAGGTGGAGGATCGGCTGGAGCAAGGAAAGTCTGTACTAGGAGAAACGTCAGAAATGCGACCCCCAGCAACAGACGAGGGCCATCCCAAGACTATCCAGTTGGGGGTGGCCAACAAAGGAGTCGAAGTAAAAACTATGGCTCAAATGCTAACAGTCGAGTCTTCCCTGAGCGTCCGAACTTCACATGCGATACTGAACGGAATGAGTATTATTATGACAAACACGGGAACTTGAAATCCAAACCGAGAGGGGATCACAAACGAATCAGATATATACCTTGTCCGATGACAAGACGGAAGCCATTTAAATATAACGATAATATATATGGCTAGCTTACTTTCATTCCCATTCTATTCACCAAATAGTAAATTAATTATATGCACATTCATTGCTCAAAATAACTGTTTTTATTTTTTTCTCATTCATGTCAAGTCCATTTGTTTAAGATTGTAAAAGTCTGAGTAAAGTTAGAAAACTTATGAAATTAAAGTCATCCCAAAGTATATCAACAGTCCATTATACATTGCTCAGTGTGCAAATAAGCGTCAGTCTTATTGTTCGTTAGATTTAATTGGCAGTTTTGTCAAATTAGTCCATTAAATACTCGTATTCTTAATTTGTTTAGTAATTATAAAGTAATAAACCTTAACCGTCAGTCATTTTGTACCGTTCAGGTCCGTCGCATCATGGTCTAATTTAACCACTCAATTCTCAAGTCACCCCACAGCAAACTCAGTCATGTCATATCATAGTCGTCACAACTTCGTAGAATAGGCCCACACCACACTGCTTGTTAGTCAAGTCCATTAAAGTATCGACAGTCTGTCATGTCAAATTAGCTTGAAAGCGTGTCCAATTTCTAATCAGTCGTCACTCGTCAGTCAATTTAGTCGAGTTGAGTAGTCCATATACCCCTCGTCAAAGTCATATTCAACCAAGTAAAGTGAAAAAAAGTTGTCCCTTTAGAAAAAAATTATCTCGTCTCACGTCCCGTCAACCCTTCTTTACCGTATGTTCCGTCCGGTCCTATGCACGATGCATTTCTCAAGCTTGACTCGTCAAAGCCAGCAGATAAAACGTTCGTCTTGTCTTCATAAACTGTCATAAACACTTCATCATCACATCACTTCACCCTCCAAATTGTATCTGTCACGTCAAGCTCCTCATTTTCGAAAGTCAATGTCAAGACTCAAGTCAAGTCACGGTAAAGTCCCAGCAAGTTTTACAGCCAGCTATAAAATTTAGCCCTATTTAACTTTACCTACAACATAAATTATCATTTTTTACAAGAAACTTCTATTCTTAGAAACTGGCTTTCACAAAACTATAAAAAAATATACTATCATATCGTATTTTTTTTCTTATCTTCATGAGATCATTATGTCGTTCCTCGACAGCTAGAAACTACCGTTAAAACTAAATTATATTCTATTTGATTTAGCTAATGATGGGGAAAATATAATATTTTTCTCAACGCTTTCTTCTTTTCGCCACCGGTTTGGATAAATAGGCGAGATGAGCCTTTTCCCTCAGTTTCGAGACAAGAAAGGAATTTGGGAGAAACAATCGTGCGAAGATGTTCCTCGCAATTCTCTGGGCCAAAGGGAAGAGTGTGCCACGAACGCGAATCATTTCCGGTGTTGGTCTAGAAAAGCATGTGAAAAGATAATCAACTCAACTTAATGGAGCAATTTTTTAGCATTGTTAAAAAAATAGAAATTTGTGCCATGATCATAGCAATTGTAAAAAACACACAGCTTTCAAAAAAAAAGTTTCATTTTTTGCGTGTGGTCTTGTAATAAAAATGCTTTCATACCTGTCAAGTAAATAGTCAATCATCTCAGAGCCCTCATGATTCACACGGGTAACGGTATGCGCCCGAATTGACGGAAGTGTGGCGCCCGATCTCCTGATCCCATTTTTCGTGCGGAACTGCATGGTTATCTCGACAGGGCCGAGTCTCATGTGTGAACGGATCTACAACAGCCAACAATAACAATCTACAAATGCACTTGAACACGAGCAACTTCAAATATTTTGTATTCTTACCAAAGTATAATTGCCAAAAAGTTGCATTTCCGCATCCCCATCCCTCTGCACCCTACTCAAGCCTTCAATCCTCCCCCCTCCCACATCTTGCCTGATTCTCCTCCGAATCCTTTGAAGTAATTGGTTCTTCTTATTTTGATTATTCTTCTGAGCTTGCTGTTGCTGCTGCTTCTTCCTCCGATTTATCTGTTGTTGTTTCAGCCTCTGCTGTTTCAATCTCTGGCGTCGCCTCTTCTGCCTTTGGAGTCTTTGGCGTTGTCTCTTCCTCTTGAGGAATATCCCCGTCCCACCTAGATTAGTTATGCGGGTGACTTGCTGGCCAGAGACGACCTTCTTTCTCTTGCCAGGCCTTTGGAGCGACTGCTGTCGAAGTTTTTGCTGCACCAGCTTTTGATTGTTTGCATTGGGGCGAAAAAATGCGGGGAGCTTGAGCTGCCTCCCAGTTGCCACCCCACCACCAGCACCGACAGGACGTCGTCGTCTTATGCCGGACGCGGTCGTCATAGGATGTTCTCTTTCACTACAGGAAAAATATATTTTCAGACAGGATATGACTAAAGTAATTTATAAAATATAGGATAAGCTTGAAATTGATAAGGAGCAAGAAAAATTGCAAGTGAAACGTGCAATTTTCCCACGGTATAGATATCCCTCCTTCCGCTGACCAACTTACGCCACTCGTCCTCTCGGCAGCACGCGAAAATACAGAGGGTCCATTGAAGCTACCCTAAGCTCCGTCCCCATGTTGCGGAGTGCCCCGTCGATAAACCGGTTCAGCCTTGGCTCTGCATAATACTGACCTTGAAAGAGGTAAACGGAAAACTGGCGTGTTTCTGCCGTCCCATTAAGTCCCGACGTGAGGTTCAAGTCGTCCATTTCTGGGTCATCTATGAGTATGAGATATGAGAATAGTCTCATATTAACATGACAAGCTACTTAAGTATTAATATCAGAGCTTGTTCGATTAAGGAAAAATATTCTGACCTAGCATCCTCAGCGATTCCTCAACCCCTTCTGAGATCCCATCCACAATCTCTTCTGAGAAGTCTGACAAATCCCCCGATCCTAGTTGAAGGTCACCATCTTCATTCAAACTTATTCTTGGCAAAGGATTTTGAGCTGTAGTTGGGTTAGCAGAGTTTTCTGAGGTTTTCTCGGTTCCCAGCTCCTCCACCGAGTCTGGCTTGAGGGTCGTTGTTGAAAATGGCTTACTGCTATTATTGCCCTTGTGCATTTTTCCATGGAGGATATCCAATATCTCGGGAAATATCCCTGTTTGCTCTTCCTCATCTGCTTGCCTCTCCAGTTCCTGTACTAAATCGATAAGATCGAGTTCGTTGAAGGTCTCGTCATCCCCCTCCTCTCCATTATCCTCTTCAACCTCATCCTCATTTTCTCTCCTTCCCTCCTCTTCATCTATATCGTGCACATTGTCCTGCTCATGCCCTTCTTCTTCAACACTATCTCCGTCATCATCCCCAGTCACGAGATGAGTTAACTGGCTTATCACTTGGCTCACTGATCTCAACTCCCCCAGATCTGTCAAATTTCTGACATCTTCTTCCCCCACCCCATCCAAAAACTGAAACGGCAAGTTGATCACAGTTGATGAACTCAAAGTTGGCAAAGTTGGCAACGTTGTTGTTTCATAATCCCTTGTCGTTGTTGGCACCGATGATTCGGTTCTTTCAACGAATGTCAGTAGAGGAAGCCTAACATACTCAACCTTCCCTCCACTTCGCCCTTCCCCACCGTTTGCTTCAATAACGGACAATAATATTAGAAAAAATGACTTGGTAAATTCTCTTTTCATCTTAAAATCCCATACAACTACGACTCAGTCACGATTTTAAACTTGATTTAAAGGACTTTCAAACATCAGTCCCATTTTGGTGAACTGCCCTCAAGCTTTCTTCTTCTTGGATCCTACCATAATGCCAGCGGAGTAGGACCACCTTCAGACATTCTTCTTTTTAAATGTTGACTCCACAACTTCAAAAATCTCTCTGACGCCTGTCAACC
The DNA here is from genome assembly GCA_034696885.1 of Lepidocyrtus paradoxus. Classification (NCBI taxonomy): domain Eukaryota; kingdom Metazoa; phylum Arthropoda; class Collembola; order Entomobryomorpha; family Entomobryidae; genus Lepidocyrtus; species Lepidocyrtus paradoxus. Next base: position 13,112 of record JAQGAH010000342.1, on the reverse strand, counting down.
CCTCAAAGCCCCTTTTATATAAGTAAACAGTTTTGGATGATCGGAACACGATGCAAAAAAACGCAAACAATGGCTCTACTCATCATGATAATGACTATGACAGTCCTCTCATGTCTTTTTAAACTTCTTACATCCGGTCTCAATCTCTCGTTGTGCTTCCCTCCTCCTGTGAAGTTCAAGCCATATCATCATCACCATCCTCCTTACCACACGATCGCAGAAGGGATAAAAACCATAAAAAATTATGTTTAAAACTAAAAAGAAAATCTTTTTAAAAACCTAAATTCTCACAAAATAGAATATATAAGCCACGAGAAAAAAATCTTTTCAAAGCTCACTCAAACTTTTTTTACGGTAGCGTTCCTTGCGGTTTTTACATTTAGCCCTATGCTTACCGATATCATCCTCTCTATATCAGGGAGGGATATTCATCCTCCCCAACCATATTTACATTGTGACAAGCCGATTTTTTTAGAAAAGTCCCAACCTCAAACCATTTTAGAACGGTGTGCCATGCCATATTACATTTAGCATCTCGTGATTACAGTGATCACTGCATTTTGGCCCTCCTCGTATTTCGTGCATGACGTGATGCATGAAATATCCATAAAAAATATGGCTGAGGCTTGATGATGACAATAATCCAATGTTGGGGACGATGATGACATGATATTACATGAATGACACTGACAATGAGACCTGAGCTGGGTCTGAGAGGGAGGAAAAAGGTAACGTAGCCAATGAATGGTGACTAATTGGAGACAGTTAGTTTTGTTTGAGCTTTTTTCTTTCTTTCGTCTTGGTCCATATTGCAAAAAAAAGAGCCGGTGATATGATACGGTGGTGGTATGGTAGTGCGGTGATAGTTTTTTAGTGCCCATGCCCGTGTGTGATCTACTGAGTTAAGGACAGACTGGCCTAGATACTTTTTGGGGAAGGGGGGAAATGGGAGTTTGTGACCGAAAAAGGAGGGAGAGGGGAAACGGGATCTTCGGTGAAGATCTGATCGTGATGATATGAGGATATTAGAAAAGTATTCATGAAGCTTCTCAGTGTCTTTGGTTATGTGTGGTATGGCGTCTCATTTAGATTGGGACAAGGAGCTTTCAAAGTTTTCAGAGATGGATGATAACAATGATTAATGAACTGTAATGACACTTTTTAGGAGGGAATAATTAGCTACGTGAATAGGAGTTTAACAAGTTTTGCAGAATTGAGAATTAAAATAGTCGTCCCGATAATTTCTATTTTTTTCCGAGTTCTTTCTTCTTTATTTTTCTCCTGTTCTCGTGCATTATGCAATAATACACAGTTGTAGTCTTGAATACTTAAATTTTAGCCTGTTTACATCCAGCATTACAATGTATTTAGTTAGTCTGTAATAACTTTAGATATACTTACTGACTTACTTCAGTTTACTCTGCACGACAAATGTATTGACAAGTCGATGACATGCAGTATATTAATTATAGATAGATTAGATTTATAACTAGCCAGACCAGTTTACAAAATACACTATAGCTTAATTCCTAATTTAATTAGTGGGGGTTTAACCAAGACATCACAGGAGGGATCATAACTGTAATGCTACTTGGAAGTTAGAGAACATTAAAATTACACCTTACTCACTCCAGCACCTAAAAATACAAGTTGAATTGATAATTTAGTAAAGGAATTCTTCAGCCCAATTTTCAAAAAAAAACTTTAGTGAACATAATTAAGTGATTACATATTGAAAGGCAGTGCCACTTCACACCAATTATGTTTTTCTTAACTGTAAATACGTGATATTTAGTCTGGTCACGCTACCATATACATAGATACTTATTTAAGGAAAGGTTTCTTTTTAGAAGCGATTGGGATTGGAGAGTAATTTTAGTGACAAAATTATGGTGGTAATGAAGCCTCCATGGAGGATAAGCCCTTCACTCTATAGCCTAAACCATTTGAAAACTGTACTAAAAGTAGGATTACACAATTTATTCTTCCCTTGCCTTAATTTACAATTATTATCACAAATGGACGAGAGTATACTTTTTTTCAGCTCTGCAGAAAAGAGCGAACAACAGCTTTTTCCTCGACGTGTCATGAACACGTGAACAATTAAAGTATATAAATTAATGGCTTGAGTGTCCCTTAAAGGACAGAAGAAGGGTGATCTGATCAAGATGGATGAATATGCTACAGCCCTCTCATTAGATTAACAAATGCTTATACATCTCCTTTTGTGCGTCAGATACATTATTATAAATAAAGTTAATTATCCCAAAATCTAATTAACTAATTACCACGTACATACTTATAAGTTTATGTAGAACACCATAAATCACACTTGAAGATTTAAAATGTTCGGTTTCCCTCAGCTAAGTTGACTCCAACAATGTTATAATTGGGGAGAGCTGTCGAAATCCAATTAAGTTTTAATTATTGCTGTATAATTATATCTGAATCCTCTTCAACAAAAGAACAATCTCCTCCTCGTATTGTCCCAGACTCAAAGGAGTTTTGGTGGCTGTTGAAGACTACTAATTTAAGTTGACTTGCTTATCAATCTGATATATAGTTTTAGGTAAGGTAATTAAGGTGTGTGGTTCCTAGTTTAGGAGACAAGTTTTTTTATATTCAAGAGTGAGTAATGTTTTTTTCTAAAGGCAATTTGAGCTGTTTTTGTTTCCAGTTATCGGTTAGTGTTCACTTATCCTTAAATATAATTAGGGTAGTATTAAGCTACTTTTGATTTAGAATGTTTTGATTGCTGTAAAATTGCAATGTACAATGTTGTAACAAGTAGTACCGTGTCCATTTCAAACTGAACTTACTGCATTGAAATTAGTCGATCTTTTTGCAGAGAAAAAATCGAAGTTCCTTAAACTAACTAAATGAACTTGGAAGAAGTTTTGATTTTTATTTCAATTCTGTACAGATTCTTATACAAGTTCCAATAGGCTTAATTAGAATTACATAGATTGGGAGAACATGTCCCGTTCGTTAAATTGGACAATCCCAATTACCAATTGTCACTCATTATAATTTGTCAAATTGTATTTACAAGGTTTAATCTTTATGGATGAGACCAATTGATTAGTTAAGCGGATGTTGATATTGATGCTTTGGAGGATAATACAGGTATAAAATGTGAAGCTGATTGTGTTGAATGGTAGAATTTTACATTTTCCTATTATGTTTGTGTTTAGACCAGAGTTTAATCCTTATCCTAACAAATATTATCAAGTTGCGTATAAAAAGGTAAATGTACCTAATTGAGTATCTAGTCAGCATCCGTGGTCAAATTTTTACCGAGTCAAACTCGACCTTTAGTCAAGGAGGGTCATGCAACTCAGGTTTTTTCATTTTCGCCTCCAGCTCATCCCTCGCCTTGAGAGCTTGGCTGAGCTGTCTCCTCAAGTCCATTTCACTCGTCCTCCACATCGCTATCACTTGGGATTTGGAGAGCTCCTTGAGATTGGCCCTGTCTAGAGGGGAGTACAGCTCGTATGAGGAGGAATCGGAGCCTTCCCCTTCGGCAGGTATACATCTTCCTCCGCCTTCGGCGATATCCTCCCCAAATTCGGTTTCGATCTCGACATATTCCTCAGAGTCGTCATACACGGTGTGACCCCTTGTAAACTGCCTCGGCTCCATCATCGGGATACCCCCAACCCTACTCGGTCCAGGTACGTTAAGTCTCCTCAAACTACTCGTGGAAGAGCAGGGTCTCACCTCCTCCTCATCTTCCGTTGGGGATCCGGTCTGACTCCGGAATATCCCGTGGACTGGGGTCACAGGTAGCTTTGTAGTGGAGCCTGATAATCCGCCTTGGATACCGGGATCTATTAGGCCCCTCTTGAACTTTATCTTTTTCTGTTGAGCTCCCCTCGTGGTCATATAGACGTTATCCACAAAAGCCGTGCTCGTCCCGATGGAGGACGAGGTTGGATTCCCGAAACTTTCATCACCTCCTCCTCCCACGGTGCTTGCTCTACTCCCACTCGTATTCCGAATATGAATCCCCTCCGCTATCAGAATGTCCTCCTGCTCCTCAAATATCGTCGCCCTGCTACCCCGCCCTGTCGTCGGTATCGGATGGCTATGCATAGGCTGATGATGATGCTGGAACTCTTCAGGGATCGGAACATGGCCCGAGTGATGGGGCTGAGGCTGCTGATGAACCTGATGCTGAATCTGATGATGACCCTCTCCCAACACCCTTACAATCTTTGGAGCATTCCTATCCCCCAGCGGCCCCCCACCAGCTACACCTCTCTGCTCCATCCTAGTCTGAATAGAGTAAATGGTGGAGTGGGAACCAGCAGACTCATCCAGCGAGTCCGAGTGCTGGCTGCTCAGTTGGCGTTCTGCCATCTGGACCCTGGAACAAAATAGGGGAGAAATCAGAAGACAAAATGAGCCATACAATACTCCCATCCATTTCACTATCACCAACATCACAATCAAGCCATGTAATATCCCGTAATAAAAAGTGAATTGGGGTTTCCAAATTGCCGTAATCAATGTTTGCCCTTCCCAAAATAATGCCCTCCCAGAAAAAAAAATATTAAATTATATCTTTCGGCCAGTCCCATCCAGCCCTACTACATTTATTCCCGTGTAATGATAATACTCCCCGCTTTTGTGTAAATCCTCCCGGGATCCATTTTCATACACACGTACAAATCATGTTAGTCCCTCCAAGTTCCTCCCATACGAAAAAAAATATGGACCTTGTCTCCCATTTTCCTTTCGATGGGAAAATATCGATTCACTTCTTATACAAAAAAGGGAAAATTATATTTTTTCTTTTGAATTTTTTGCTATCTTACCTTCTCACTTCCTGGATCATGTGGTAGAACTGGGCTTTACTCTTCCTCCTCCGTTTATGCTCCTGTTCCTTCTAGGAAAAAACCACGCTTCGTTGACTTACACTTGAACAAGATTGCTAACTTTTCCCTGTTTTTTTTAAATGCGGCCACAACAAGCATAATAAATTTCCATTGGACTCACCTCTCTTTCCAACTTTCACCGGATGGGAGACAACAAAGAAAGTATTTTAGCTTTTAGAAATTCAGGGGGGGAGAGTAGGAAAGAGAGAAAAATCTAACTATACGTAAGCTCGATTTTAGTATGATTGTTAGCGACAGAAGCGATAGTAAGCTGAGAAAGTTAGTTTATTATTATACAATAGTTAAGCGGAAAAGACAAGACATAAAAAGGAAAATAATTTGCTGTGCATTTTTCTCAGGTAAGAAAGCTTAAATGTAAAAGTCATCATATGACACTTTTTCGGTCAGTTTGTTCCCGTTGCGTAAAAATCGTCAATTTTAAGTGAGAATTAATTAATGTAAAATTTTTGACTCGGGATTCACCAAGTTGGCTATTCACTTTCCTCAAAGTACTGCCTTCCCTCCAAAAATTGGGCAACTTTGGCATAAATCCTCCAGTAGGCCCGTCACGGGCTGTCAGTGACCATAAGTTATTGCTCCGAGAGGAGCTTTTGCATATAAAATATAATTCTTTAGCCATGTCATATTCCCTTCCCATATAATAACCTCCAATCCAATACATAAAATTTTCTTCTCCCTATCCATATCCATTTCTGACCAACTTTCCTTACACCAGTCAGTATCAAAGGCAGAAAAAAAAACTTTCTCGAAAAAACTGGAACCAGGATGCATGCATGCATTCGCACATACCAGCATTACATAATCAATGTACACTTTACATTTATAATGTATAACTTATTTATATAGAAAAAATACTTTTTTCTTTTCCCAGACAAGTCAGACCAGACCAGTCAGCAAAAAAAAACTCGTATAGTTTTGCAACAAGCCTCACATAAATCCTTACAACTTTCCCTTGCTTTGGGAGAAAAAACTGCTTAACTTTGATAAAAAAAACTGGGGGAAACTGCCATCCTTTCAGGGGGAAGCGCCTAGCCCTAATATATACACTGCTAATGTATAATCATGATCAATGAACTGAGAATAACGAGGGGACAGACAATGGCTATCATCATGATCATCAGGGCGATGACAATGAGCTCATATCCTGATAATTTTATACAACTTTACAAGTTGAAACTAAGTAGAATCGGAAGCCGGAGAATTGCAAAAACGTTATACAAAATAGCTACATTAATCATAAAAATAAACAAAACTGCGTAACTTTTTCTTAATCTTTTATTGGGCAATTACAAATACAACCTCAACGGAAAACAAGCTGAAGAAGAAAAAATTGAGTGGGGAAAAGCATTGGTTTCCCTCCCGTCATTATCACTATTCCGGGGGGAAACTGTGTGAGTAATCAGTCTCTCTAATCCCATTTGTCCTCACCCTTTTCACGCTCTTCTGGAACAGGCTGGTGATTTGTCCTTGTTTGAGCGTTGAGAACAGCTCCTTTGCAGCATGGTGAGGGCTGACAAGTTCCACGCAGTTGATGAACCGATACAATTTCTGGAAGGAAAAGGAAGGAGAAAAAAAGCCAGACTTAGATTTATTATTTCGTAAGCGTTTTTTCTCCTCCGGAATACATATTTTTTGTCCATGTTGTGTCCAGCAGCAGCCTGTAAGCACTTTTATTTCATCACATTTCATGTCCACCAAAACTGTCACGTATTGTTGGAGGTGTTGTAAGTAATGGGATAATGGCGGGGGGTCTGCTACAAATTGGATTATCATGAAGATAAATGGAGGATTAATTATTTGAGACCAGATGACTGAACAATGCATAGGGAGGGAAATGCTTCCCTTCTTGGTTCGTTTTGTATTCGAGGAAGATGCTGTCGAAGACAAACTAGGATGACTTTAGCCTCCACACATTCGTCACAAGTCCGAAAAAAGGATCTGATCTGGTTAGTTTGTCACGAACAATTTATGAGGATTTTTTTCTAAGACGTTTAAGATTGTCGAATGAATGTGAAGTTCATGAAGAGATGGATTTTAATATAGGGCGAAATAAATATTTGCTTGATATGAAATCAAAGAAACCTCACCTATTTCATTCCAAAGTTATTCCATTCCAATATTCAGTGTCAGATCCGATCCGATCCGCACACTCTTTGAATTACTTTCACTGTTACGATAATGGGAGCCGAGTTGGGAGAAAGCCTGAATTGGGAGAGATGGATGGACTGAAATGGCTTATAAAATGGATAAATGCTGAACTATTGTGGAAGAACTTGCCTTTTCGTTTCCCCCCATCTCATCACCAATTCGTACTTTATCGCTGTCATATCATCATCCTATCTTGTCATATCATGCTCAAGTCAAAGTAAACTGGAGGGCTCTCAGAACTACTTCAATAACGTAATCGATGATATGATCGTGATGATCATCCTCAGCATATCTCCAAGTCAAGTTGAAGTCACTAGGGTTGCGGAACGGTTCCCTATCTCCCTCATCCATATCATATTCCAAGTCATTTCTTGTTCATCCTAGACTCCTCGTAACTTCCAGTTAGACTCTGAGGGAGACTTGAGCAGTCACCAGTTTCCCTTCAATCTTCCCCCTTTTTGCAAATGACACACATAAAAGTCATAATCGTAACGATAAAATAAAGCTTCCGAAGAAGAAAGGAGGGTGTCTAGACAAAAGCAAGGCTGGTTCCTTATTTTTACCTTAGCTTTTTCTTCTCCACTTTGTCCTCATAAAAAGATCAGGACATTTACCTTAAGAATAAGAAAAAAAGAGTCTTTGTCTGGATTTTATCGCTTCCAACAATAAAATAGCACTCTACTCCCTATCCCTAGTTTAGAATGGATACGTTCAGACCCACTTATCCAATGCACTTTCACCCTTGAATCGTTTCACTTTTTTCGAAATTCCAACTCCAAACAGAACGATTGAGATTTGATCATCAAACTGTGCAAAAAGCTAACTGCCCATTAAAAGTGGAAACTGTTTTTACATTTTTTGACTGAACCCAAAAGAAAAGTATCGGCATTGGTAATTTATTAAATCCAAAAAATGGATTGGAGGAGAATTCTGATTTTTATGCATGGACTCAACCAGCCTCCAAGATTTATCTTCGGAGAAAGGTCGCAAGCAAGTAAAGATCTAATATTTATGCACATATCACAATATGCATAACGCACACATGCCTGGATAAAGAGAAAGGAGCAAGTAGCGATATTCATCTGAGGAGGGGAAAGTGAAAGCAAGATGAAAAATAGGGAGGAGAAACATGACGTGAATATCTGTTGTGAAGAGACTAAGAAAAGAGTCTGATCTTATCGTCATCGTCAGCACATGATATTTTTTCCTTTATGAATTCATGCAGTTTTCTCCAACTTGCTAGAACGGATGCATAGGTATAGCCAAAGCCACCCAAGCATGGATCTTTTTTTGCAGAGAGGCTGAAACCAACTTTCATTCAGACAATCCCCCGAAAACTGGGAATCGGGATATGTTTTCCTTCTTCATTTTTGGTTTTACTTCCGCCTCCCATCCTTAAATCAACAATGAGGCATGTTCAAAATAAAAACTTGTCATTTGAAAGGAGACAAGAGAAGGAAGGAAGGGAATAACGAAGCAAAAGCACTATACTTTTATCCTTCCCTTTTGAGCTGATTTTGTGGGGGGGGGTATGGATGATGAATAAAGAAAACAAAATATATTTAAACCAACTTTACTCATCTTTTTCCCAGTTTCCTTTGAGATGGAAAGAAAGCCAAAAGTGCTTTCCATGATTTCCAAAGGAATGAACAGGAGAGGAGGAAGCTAAAGTGGAGGGAAATATAGTCATCCCTCCATAACAAAAAAATATTATAATAACGATGACGTTTTTATTTTCAGCTCAGCTCAGATCCTCTGGATTCATTTATTTCCACGAGATTGAGCGCCAATTCGGAGAGATAGAGATACACCAGTTGTAATGCTGACGAGAGTAAAGTTTGGAAGAGGAAGGAAGGAATGTCGGAAAGGAGAGGATGGGGAAGGAACAAAGGATAGTGAATGTGAGCAATTCATAAAATAAATAATTTTTTATTCTATTTCATAAAAATTAAAAAACCTAAAGGGAAATAATATTTTGCTACGATTTAGTTTAATGGGTGGTCTCTAATGAGTATTGTAATTTGAGTAAACTATATCATAATTAAATTTGCATCATGAATCATATCCCGCAATCTTAAGGATGGAATGTATCATTTTATTGACTTTTATCGTATGTGGAACCAAGTTGGCATCATAATATCCCAGTTTACAAGCGTAATCACTTCTATTACGTAAAATGGGGAAAGCAAAATAGTGGTTGGGATATTACTGCAGAAATGAGATGGTATCACAGATCACAGCCCAGCCATATACGATCGGAGTTTGGCTGGATGTCGTCGTTGGCTGCGACCACACAGTCCAATATAAATAATGCAAAGCCATGAGAGTGGAATGATGAACATCAAACATTATCATTTCCTGTTAGACTCTGACGATGAGCAGAGCAGAGCCGAAAGCCCCCAATAAAAAGTCAAGGTTTTCCTCCATACCCTTCCTATGAGAAAGTGCAGTCAATGCAAATTCAAATGAACATCTCAGCATATCACGTCCCAGACTTATTGTCATTTCCACTCTTCCTTTTATTCCGCTTAATAAATATACGTGCAAGTTAGCATAGGGAGGAGGAGGAGATGCTGGAGGAGGGAGGGAATGGAGGAAGTATAATATAACGGATTCATGAAGGAGACCTCATTAATTATTCCAAATAGCTGGAGGAGGAGGAAATCAAAAGAGAATGAATAAGTTATATGGATGCGTGCCGAGGTCTGGGTGGGAGGAAGCTGTTCATAATGCTGTATGATAAGGGATATAGGATGAAGATGAAAGTATTCCCATTTTCATCAGACTCCCAAGATGATGATCATGTGACGTGATAATGATAATATAATGGAGGATCCTGATGATTATCTTGCTCTTTTACATATTTTATATTGACGAGGCTGTACTTATAGTTATTTAGCTGGATTCCATCTCATACTCCATCCTCCATCCTAATTTGGAATATGCGGTTGGGAAAGAATTTTGAATACAAATGACCTCCGCCAGTTTCTTGAGCCCCGTTCATAATTTCCAGCCAGTTTCTCTCCAATTGACAGAGTTGAAAAAGTGTGAACGGAGAAAGGAATGATGTGACATTTTAATTCATATTTTTTTACTATCGGACACACACCATCAACCACACCCGTTACGCTGTGCTGTAAAAGGATTGAGGCTTTTTCCACAATAAAACTCTTTTAGATATGGTCTCACACGAGCTGGGCCAACTTTTTAATGAATTTTCCCTCCCTTGTTTTTATGATGTAAGCCGTCCTCATTCCCTCTTTTTATTGCCCTGTGCGGGGGCCATAAACGTGAGGAAATAAGCTGTTTATTTACCCACCACGCCACCATCACCTCCGCCACCCTCTCAGGAACGAAACACATCTCAAAACTTTTGCAAGTCGAAGAAAGTAAAAGAAAACGGTCCAGAGTTGGAGGAACCAGGCCGAGGCCCTCCCGATACTCCACTCCAGATGATAACAACACAGCAATAAATCAAAAAATTTCTTCCACTGTCCCATCCATCCTTTCTCCATCTCAATCTTCCTCATTCCGCCAGCCCTTCATCATCATCCATCAGCAACAGTAGAGGAGTTCACTCCGCCGGTAAAAATGGGAACAGACGCTGCCAGTGCCAATTTCCGAAGGATAAAAATATAACGACTGCTCCCTCCAAAAACAAATGAAGGGAGAGAGAACATAACAAGCTTTCCCTCCCATGAGCTGACTGAGTCAACCTTAAATGAATGAACGGAACCACTCACCAAAAAAGTAAACAAGGTGCCGTTAAAAGATTCTCAGTCTTCTTCTGCTTCTTCACCTCCTCCAAGAAAACTGCAATAATATTGGAGGAGGGAGTGATTTTATTCGGAATATAATACAATCATCTCCCTTCAAGGAATCTGAACAACTCTGAAGGGAAGACGCTTTCCAAGACAATAAAAACAAGCTTTAAAGAAACTGGGCTCACTCTTTCCTCTCCTACCAGGGAAGAAAAAGGATGGAGGGAAAGGACCAAGTAACTTTTTAAACTTGATCGTATCATCTTCCACGCGTCTCAAACCGGGAGCGATATACACTTCCCAGCTGCCATGTTTCAGAAAAAAGGTTTCTGGGAAGGAGAGAGGATTACACAGCTTTTGTCTCCCTTCCTTGTCCCTTCATTTACTTACACGTAAGATATAATGTATCACGTTCCAACTCTGCTTCAACCAGAGGCCAAGAGATTGTGTATCAAGCGGAGAAAGTTAAATATAAGTTGGAGGGCTCCGCAGTAAAAGTTTTTTTTCTCTGGGAGCGGAAATGGTGGAGCGTGGATGCAGCTCTGTTGTTCTTTGATCTTTCACCAGAGCTGGACGGATGGATCCGATGGCTGGGCTGTTTTATAAGCTGATGGTTAAAAAAGTAACTTTGGAGAGGGAAATGGAATGACAAGTGGCGTATTCCTTCCAAGCTAAGTGGAATAGGTATAGTATATAAAATTTGCGTAACCTTTTATATCTTGTCTAAATCTACTTTACATTTTGGTTTCTGGAAGGAGGATTTGTTTTCCTGGAGCAAGCCAAGAGAAATTTTTTGTAAGAGAGAAAACCATCAACCGCAGCTTGAAGGTCCACCACCATCGCCACGTCACCGATTCCAGCTTTTTCCCACTTTCCCCTTTTCACTAAATCAGGAAGAAATAATAAAAAGAAATCTTTTCCTCCCTGTGTGTGTGTGGGTGGGGAGGGGAAGATGAAGGTTGCGTAAGCCATAAGTTTTTGAGAAGGGGGATAAATCGATATTATTCCCGTTTTAAATTGCTTTTCTGGGGAAAAGCAAAAGCCGTGAAATGTTTCGGTGGGCTTGGTTAAACCTATTTATTTTCTTTCCAGAATATTCCAAGGAGAAAGTGCAATATAGCTTTGTTATAATGACCTTCCTTCCTTTTCTCTTGGCTTACTCAACCGGATACCCTTCCACGGAGAAAAGTACCCTGAAACATTTTATATCTTTTGGGGGCCCAAATCATGGAAGATTTTAAGGTATGAACGCAGTTGTGAGTGACTCTCGAGATGAGCGTGTCAATATTTTCACATCATTCCGTATTGAAGCTGGGCGCTAGCGTGGAAGGGGCTTGATAACGGGTTTGATTTTTTACTGTCATTTCATACGTCATCATGTCATAAAGATTCAGTCACAATTTGTTTTCCTGGAAATTGATTTTCACCGGAAACATTCCACTTGACTTCTTACCTGCGAGAAGAACATGAGGTTCGGACTCCTCCAGAGGGTGCCCTTAGGCTGGCTCCTGAAATAAGGGAGGAACCGTCTGTAGACGATGTGCTCCCCAATTAAGATCACGATCCCGAGGAGCATTGCGATCCCAAGCATGATAAACATCCCAACAACGGCATCAACCCCGAGAGCCTGGAAAAATAAGCAGAGGAATAAATTATGCATCGAGAGAGAATTTTTTTTTATACTTTTCACATTCCAGCAACACAGCTCATGTCAGTTGATATCCTACTTGGCAATGTACTCATTTCTTATTTAATTAATTCATCTGGGAAAAGTGCTTCCTTTTTCCAAATGAATTTGTGCACGTGAATAATTCACCTACCATGCCATATGATATGAAATCACGCTCCTGCCATGTACAATCCGTGACCTTGTTTTTTTCAGTCAGCTTTATTTTTTCGAGTGAAAGCAGCTCCCTTTCATACTCAAAAAGCTTGTCTCAAAGCAAGGCTTTTGTTTTCAGGGATTCTTGCCTTCTCATGGGAGCCTCTAATTTTAATGATGATGATAATGCTCCAAACCGTCTGCTTCCATCTGTTTCATCTCTTGTTTGTTATTCTCCATATCATCATCATTAGACAGAGGGAGAAATGCGAAGGAATGAAATACCAAAAGGTATAGAACACACGTCATGTCAGACTTTCCCTTCCGTCATAATCCGTCCACTATTTCCTCCCAAAAAATTAAGTAAATCATGTCATGATAATGTTAGCTGGAGCTCGAATTTGATTGTATGGCAAATACGCTAATTGCAAATACGCTAATTCGGGATTTTTTTCAAAGTCCCATTTACATATTTTCATT